>QANZ01008186.1:121290-132206 GCA_003254925.1 Chamaecrista fasciculata
AGCCCTTATGGCTACCCTGTTACGAGTAACGTTAGACTAAGCCAAAGTTTGACAACTGCAACGCCGGAATAGTCAAGACCTCAGGTCTAAGGGCATCATGACAGGCGTACAGGAGAGACCAGCTAATGACTGAAACCCATGCAGAACTCTCCGGGTCGGTCCAGCAATTTGTAACTCCTTACACAATTGCACCATGACTCTCGTCCCAGCATCTAGTGCATGCATCTCTATGCACCGAGGTCAGGCTGGTCTTAGTTCATTTCAAGTTCCCACTTGAATGAGCGACCAGGGACAATTTAGATTAACTATCTCATAATTAATCAAGGACTGTTATCATAGTAAACATGCTAATAATATGATAACCATTAATTTATCTCCATAAATTAATTGATATGTTCCAAACACATCTATAAGATGATTGGCCCTAGGGCACAATCTCCATCACATAGTTGTGGTAGCTAACATATATACGTTTACAAGATGTCATGACATGTTCGCAAGGATAATGAACCACTTGAAACCACCCACAGTCGCTCATCCATTCTTGTTCATGTGCTCCCAACTTCACTTTACACATTCGCCCACTTTGGTCGGTGAGTCTATTATATGGTTCTCTTACTTCAAGTAGCCGACTCCTTAGATCAATTACCTCAACCGAACATCCTATTGACTTATTAGAATTCTTGTTCAATTCTTTTGTGACGTATTCACAATACTTAAGTCTCGCATTGCGTTGAGCGATAATTGTTTGAGCTCGATCATTGAAGTACTTGATACTCCTTTGTAGTGTGCCTTCAACTAAACCAGTTATAGGCAAACAACGCATATCTTTCAGAACACTATTCATACTCTCAACTAAGTTCGTTGTCATATGCCCTCATCTTCGTCCCTCAGCATATGCTTGGCACCATTGTGATTTAGGAATAACCACAGCAAAATCGTATGCATCTTTACTGATTTGTTTGCGCTCTAACATCTGTTGTTCAACCATATGTGGCTCGGTCATGTATCCTATAGAAAGAGAAAAAACTCTTCAGAAAAAAATTATAGCTTACATAATCGTATAGTGAAAAATGATAAAATAATAAAGTCCCATCAATTTGAATCATAGGTTTCATGTACTGAAAGGCATCAATAGATGATTTAAATGCCCAAAACACACGTTGAAATACAGCACAATTGGACTCCACATCAACATGCTTGTGATCCCATCTAACAATTGTTCCAGGCATAAAATGTTCAGCAGCGGCTAACCAACGAGGAAGTCTTGCATAGGTATCCCAATCCCCGTAAACAATCTCAAGTGCCTTTTCTTTACCAAGCCATGCTTTCTTATATGAAGCTGTGTACCCATGCAGTGCATGAACTCTTTCAACTATCGAACTGATACGAACACTGGGATTTGCCCGAACCATGGGCACAATTGAAGCCCCAATTACATCTGAGTTCAATTTTGAATGATCTTCATTTATATCTTCACCCATACATTCATGTGGTCCTCCAACAATTCTTATTTGCCATTCATTTGACTTAGGTACTCTGCATGCTCCAATTCTCCATGGACATGTCCCAGAGCTATCATCGCACCTGTAGTCAAGATATTTATGATTTTATTTATTAGTTAAGAATGAGTTGTGGGTTCTCACCGCATTCATCTTCACTTCTTGCCTAAGAGAATCTCTGTCTAGAAATCGAAGACCAACATAAAAGCCCTGGTCTCCATGGTTTCAAGTAATACCATATTGTAAACCCGGATCCTCGGCAGCATCAACATCAACTTGGGAAAAAAAACTCAAGAACATCAGCAGGTTCCACGAAATCAACACCTACATGAACATTTTCTTCCACAAAATCATCATCGTCATTTGCACCATTAGCAACTGGATCAACAAATGGAACCTCATTTAGATTAAATCCGCCTGTCATAGCTGGTTGTTGTGACGAGCTCGGGAAATTTTGATGTTCATAAACCATATTTGTATGTTGAGTCTGTTGAAAACTTCCCTCATCGTACATTGACTGAGGAACTGAGCATTGTCCCTCCTCAATGGTTGTATTAAGGTTGAAGCCAATAATTTTAGTATTCACATATAGCTTTATCAATCCAAACTGGTCTCGAACATCTTTATAGTAATTAATCATGCAGTTTAAACTATCATCATCTTCTACGTATAGAGGAATATAATATGGAGGACTTAATAATGAAGGTGCCCTAAACACAATTTGTGACACCACTTCATTTTGAGGTAATTTAAGCCTCTGACTAATCATTCCTCTCAATGCTTCATAATTTATATTTATATCAAATTTTATAGGTCTCAGTTGTGGGCAAGAAAATGTAACTTAGTGTTCTGAATGGCTCCCCCACTATATATTGTAGCATGAATGTAACTTGCCATTAAAACTACAACAAAAGAACAATTAACAATTATTTATCCATTTATTCCATCTAATTAATTTTGACAGATATGATTATAACATATAATGATTTAACAAATATGATTTTAACAAAATCAAATAATTAACAACAATAACACATCTAAATAAGTAACTCAACAAAAAAAATCACTCAAACGACTAAAAAATTAGAAAAACAATATTAATATTTAGTAACAATTTCAATGATTATATTATAATAATAACATTAACCACAAAACTTTAGCAATAATATCAAAAAAAATAAAATACTTAATACATATTTATAAAATATTTAATAATTAGTATAAAAATAATAAGTAAAATAAATAACTCAACTAATTAAGTTGACTATGAGATAATTCATATCTAACTATAAAATTATAATTACAATATGAATGAAATAATAATAATAANCAGGAGAAGAAAAAAATCGTGTCTACAATTTACATTTTGGTTATTGTACAGAAACTATTTTTAAAATAAAAAATTATAAAATAAAATATTTAATGATCCACCTTGGACCATCCATGGGAAAAAGTATATTACTATCTTTTTTATGTTTAAAAATATGAAATGTGACCTCTGCATGCAATAAAGTCAAAAATTCATGTCTCTTTTTGGTGATTTTTAGTGTGTTTGTTAGTGAATGGTAGAATTGGATAGTTTAAAAAGAAAAAAAATTGGACCGTTGGAGTTGGAGAACAAAATGGTAGGTGAAATGTAAATAGGTAGTTAGAGAATAAAATAAATATGACTTATGAGGAGAGAAACAAATGGAAATTGAGTAGTAAAATCACATTGGTTATTGTGCAGGAGAAGAAACAAAACCGTGCCTACAATTTACATTTTGGTTATTATGCAGAAACTATTTTTAAAATAAAAAATTATAAAATAAAATATTTAATGATCCACCTTGGACCATCCATGGAAAAAAGTATATTACTATCTTTTTTATGTTAAAAAAATATGAAATGTGACCTCTGCATGCAATAAAGCCGATTTCAGAAATTAGAAAAGGTAATCAAACATAGAGATTCAAAATGAATTTAGAAAACAAACGACACAAAATTACAAGAATATGACAATTAGACATTCAAAATAATGGTAATTCCTCTTGGTTTTTTTCTCACTTTTTTCCTTTTATTTCTTTTTTTTTCTGTAGTAACCTTTTTTTTCTTGTTTCCTTTTTTTTTCAGATTTAAAATAATAAGGAATCAACCAAAAAGAGAAAAACAAGCAAATTTAAGCTCAAAATTTTCAAAAAACGCTGATTCTAAAAATAGGCAATAACTTTGTGTAGAAACCTCAGATTTCTATGATTCCAAAACGAGAAGAAAGATCACGTTCTGAACTATAAAAATGACCTATTACACGTCGGAAAACTCTACCGGAAAGTGGCCGAACATAAAGGTTTTTATGAACGTACAGAACACAAAATAAACAGAAAAGATATGACCTGAATTTATGTTGAAGCTCTGATACCAAATGGTGCGGACCAACAAGGAACAATCCCACGAACCACCACCAAATTAAAATATACAGCCCCCAAAAAAGCTAAACAAAAGCCTAGATAATCACGCTTGAACCCTTGAACTTGAACGAACAAAGACACGAAGTGTTGGAAGATGCCACAAAAATGATCAAGCCTTGATAAGTCTGTTAGTTTATGAAGAACCCTAGAGACAATCCACTCTCTCTTCAAAAGGATTTGACCTCAAATCTTATAAATATGTCATTTGCTTATTATTTTGCATCAGAAAAGTACGATGATGTTAATCCAACAATTAAGTCAATAAAGACCAAGGAAAAAGAAAAAAAGAAACTGCATGAATGAAAAGGATATGCGAGTTAGTTTTATTAAATTTAACCGTTAAATGGTTATTTTAGTTCTCAAACTATGGAGTTAGTTTTATTTTGATCTTCAAACTATTTTTTGTTCTGTTTTGATCCTCAAACTATAAGGTAAGTTTCATTTTTTTCCTCAAAAACTATTTTATTTTCTATTTTAGTCCTCAAACTTTTGCATTTGTTTCGTTTTAGTTTCAAACTTTCACATTTATTCTGTTTTAGTCCTCAAACTTTCATAATTGTTTCATTTTGGTCCTCAAATTTATAATAAGTGATTTGGCAAATAGAGAAAGTAAAATTTTCACTCTTTAAAAGAAAAATCAAATATAAATTTATTTCATTTTGTTCTTCAAACTTATAATAAGTGATTTGACATAGAGAGAAAGAAAATTTTCACTCTTTAAAAGAAAAATCAACTATAAATTTATCTCTAATTTGTGACTAAAAATGAACAGTTTTCTTTTTCACTTTGTTAAATCGCTTATTATGACACATGAGTGAGAAATAATCCATTATAGCAATCACGATTAGAAATAACGATAGAACCAGATGAAATCATATTTTGAAAACCAAAATGGAACAAAAAATAGTTTGAGGGCCAAAATGAAACTAATCTCATAGTTTGTAGACCAAAATAAAACAAAAATTAATTTGAGGATCAAAATGAAACCAATTCCATAGTTTGAGAACCAAAACAAAATAAAAAATAGACTGAGAACCAAAATGAAACTAATCCTATAGTTTGAGGAACAAAATGACCATTTAACCATAAATAGAGGAACTCCTAAATCAAAGTTTTTTTTCTTGGAAAGTCTAAGATGCAACTTGTGGCATGTATGCAATGGGTGATGTGGTACACTTATAATCATTGATATGATCTAATGGTATTTAATAATGAATAGACAACCTTTTTTTTTTTGGCCCAGAATAGAGATAAATTTCATATTTTTTGAGAAATTAAAATTTGACCCCTCAGATTTTGTAAAATTATAATATTGTACAAAATATAAAATAACATTTTTATTTGGCCAAAAACTTTTTTGTCCCTAATGTTTGCCTAAAATTTCATTTTGATCCCTAAAGTTTTTTAAATTCACTGATTAGGGTTCAACTTTTTAATTTTTAGATCAAAGTCCTATTTTAGTCCCCCAAGTTTACTCAAAGTTCCAGTTTGGTCACTCAAGTATTTTTTGTTTCGTTTTGGTTTCCAAAGTTTCTAAAATTTTCGCCGTTAGTTCCCCATCATTTTCCATCCATTTTTTTTTTCGTAAAAAAGGGATAAATTGACTTTAATCTCCTAAATCCTAAAAACTTTATTTTTTGCATTAAGGTCCATTTTTTTAGTGATAAGATTAAAACATAAGCAATAATAAATGAATTGGGGTTTTAATCAATCCCCCCCACAACCCCTTCTTCTTCAATCCACCTCCTCCTCTTCTTCGTCGAGAACAATATTATTCAACCACGAAAGGGAAATCATAAATTATGAACTACAATCATCAAAGTTAGCAATACCCTTTTGATTTCCAAGCCTTGATTGTACTCTAAACCCATAAAGATCCTTCCTTTTATTTCTTGGTTTTCATGTTCTTTCGTTGTTTTTGTAGCCATTGAAGCTTGTAAGCGTGGAACGACGCCGTCAGAGTGTTCGCAGGGACAGAAATCATCAGAAAGCTTACACGCGACAATAGTCCGTCGTCGGATTTTTTGGGTTTGACGGTCAACAAATCTGAGGCGGTGATTTCCGAATAGGGGGTCGGCGTTCTCTGTGGCGTTCGACGGTGTCGTTTTGTCGGCGGTGGAGAAGAAGAGGAGGAGTATTGAAGAACAATAAATTGGGCACCTGGAACTGTGAAGAAGTTCTTTTTTCAATAAGATTGGGTGGGACAAAGGCAAATCTAAGGAAGGAAGAAATATATATGGATCTTGTAAATGAGAAAATGATTAAGTGGAAACTAGAAAATTATTAAGGGTTGGAGTCTAAAATTTAAATATCTTAAAATTTAGGGTATAATATGTAAATATACATAATATGTTGGTTACCGGTTCTTCAGATCATATATCTCATGTGTCAAAATTTTATTGCCTTATAATCTAGGGCATCTCATGTCAAGAATCAAACTTTTCGTCATAGTCTAATTTTTTTTTTTTATTTGTGAAACTCCTAAATCAAAGTTGTTAGAACTTAGAACGGCTTAGCTCTTTTGAAAGAGCCAAGTGTATCAATGCAAATGCAGGAACTTTCTTGCTACAGTGAACGTGACCACACAAATTTATAGCCTTAACCTCTTACCTCCATTAATATCAAGGACTTCTTTATACGTTAATGGTTATGCAATGAAGTTGCTCTTTCTGGTAAAACGGATTTCGCTCAGAGCCGTTAAAACGAGTCAAGCCCGATGGGCTGGCTCGTTTAACCCACCAAAATTTTAGCTCGAGTGGGTTGGCTCACTTAACTCGCGGCTCGTGTTGGGCTAGCTCGAGTGAGCTGGTGAGTTAGTGAGCTAACCCACCTTTTTTTAAAAAAAATATATAAAATTATAAAATTAATAATTATAACCCTAAAATATCTTCTAGACTCTTCACTTCTTCCTCATTTTCAGTTTAGATTTCATAATTCACTTTCGTCTTTCAGAGTTCTTTTCTTTTCCCAAGTCCCAACCCTAATTTCTTCTCATTTCTTCACCCAACCAGCCAACCCCAATCTCAATGGCCGTCGTTCCACCGTTCGTCCAGAGAAAAAACGAGCGGTGATGTTGGGTGTTATTATTTGTGAGTTGTTTTATTGATATTTTTAATTTAAAAAAATTGAAAAAATTAAAAAAAAAAATTGAAAAAACGGAAAAAAAAAAAATTGAAAGTTGGTGGGTTAGGTGAGCCAACCCGGCTCACCAACTTGGTGAGCCGGGTTAGCAAAACTTGGCTCGCCTGGGGTCTCCGGCTCGCGGCGAGCCAGCTCGAGTGAGCCGGGTTGGCTCAGTTTAACGGTTCTAATTTCGCTCCAACCCAGAAGAAAGAGAATGAGAGAATATGAGACTGGAAAAGTCTACATTGAAAAAAAAAATTATACAATAATAATAGTTAATAAAAAATATTTTTTATTTGTTCAAAAACGTCAAATTGGTTTCAAGAGGATAAATTTTAAATTGATCTTAAATATTTTAGAGGAAACCTACTATTTGGTCCCTCTTTTTTAGAGTTTCAACTATTTGGTCATTGCATTATTGAAATAGATTATTTGCTTTCTCAATAATTACAAATGTCAACTTGTTAGTCCTTCTAGTCTATCTCCGTTATTTACACCGATGATATAGCCGTTAAATGCACATGTAACACGTTAAATGCTACATATTTAACTATTTTGTCCCTCAATTTTAAAATTGAAATATGAGTTGACTCCATTTTTAAAACTCAACCATTTAGTCTCTCTTCTTTATTTGGTCCATCTCTTTAAGAGTTTAGTTTGCAGCAAGCGTCATCTTCTTCATTCCTAATTCCTCCTCTCTCTCTCTCTCTCTTGGTTCATCTTCATCTTTGCCTACACTTGCTACCATCATGTTCATTTTTCATATGATTCTTGCCGGTATATAAGTTGTCAAATTCACAATCTTCTCACCTAATATGGAGAAGGCATCAATAAGTTGAGTTTATACAGTATCGCCCTTTTTCTTTCTGACGACCCGGCGATGAACAAAACCCAAGCATACTTCATCAATCGCATAAACAAGACGACAATAATGACAAACACTTTAGATCAGTTTATTTGTGTTTGTTGGTCCGGTTCGGTTTGGTTAGGTGATTAGGATGTCAAAATGGCATTTAACGATGCCATGTTAGCATTTAATGTCCATATCATCAAGTAACTTAACGGGTTCTAACTAAGGGACTAAATAGTTGACGATTATGATAAATGAGGGTTTAAGTAGTCTATTTTAATAAATGAGGGACCAAACTGTTGACTAAAATAAAAAAGGAAGGACCAAATAGTAGGTTTCTTCAATATTTTATTATTTATTTTTGGTTGATTCTACATATTTTTTTTTAATTTTTCAAATTGATTCTAAACTTATTTTTGATATGCGATTTAACCTACTAACAATTGGGCAGAGAAAAAATTCTTCAAAAGTTAACACATAGTTTTGAACTCGTTGTATTTGAACTCAAAGTGAGAGAGATATATAATCAACTTTGCTTATTTGACTATAAAACAAACTACCTATTTTCAAGACTCGATTTGATTTCGTTTGTTGACAATCTCATCTAAATAGATAAAGTACTCGTCAAAAGCAATCAGTAACTCTGAATTGGTCGAATTTAAACTTAAAATAAGATATATAAAATCACGTACGGTATATTCATTAATTTAGGACCAATTTGAGAAATTATAAAAATATATAAGACCAATCTAAAACAAATGAAACATTTAGAACCAATTTGAAATCTACCCCATACCATTTGGGTCTTGGGACCAATTTGAGGTTCTGACAAAAAAAAAAATACAATATTAATAGTTAATAATATTTTCTATTTTTTGTTTCTCTTTTCCTCCGTAAACAGATGAAGATGGCTAAGAATGATATGATAGAAATATAGGTAGTTGTTGAAGTGTGTATCTTACATCCACAAAAAATTCTAGTTTAACCTTAACCGCCCATCTTGTGCACAAATTGCTATTTTTCTTTTATGATTTGATTGGCCCACCACCTGTTCGTTAAATTGCCTCAAAGAGAAGAAGAATAAGAAGTTGAAGGAAAAAAAAAAAGCAAATCAGAATTCAAAGAAGTTTTCTGTATTTGAATGTAGAGAGAGGATAATCGAGTTGTGGTGAAATCGTTTGTTGAAGTGAAGGGGAAAAAAAAAAAAAGAAAGACCCTACCCTTCACATTCATCATCGTCTTCATCAAATCTCCTTTATTCTCTCAAGCAATTTTGTACTTTGTTTCATTCATTTCCTTTTGTTATTGCAATTTTTTTGTGTTGGGTTGCTTTTATTCCGATTATCCAGATCTGTTATAATTATCGACCATTGTTATTCCTTGTTAAAAGATTTTGAAGATATGGGTCTTTTTATCTAGACTTATCTTCAACTTTTTCCTGGTATTTCCAATTTACAGATTTTTATAGGACCCATTTCAACAGTCTCTGTGAAAGTCTTACATTATACAACAACATAATATCCTGATCAAGCGTTGAAGCGAAGGCCCACCATTAGGTTTTTTGGTGGGCTTTCGTTGAACTAATTATAAAACAAGTTTTCTGAATTGTGAGTGAGGTCTTTAATTTTGGGTTTCCTCTTTCCCCTTATTAGCATATATGCCAAAACTCAAATTTGTAAGATTTTCTCTTTCCTAATGCTACTTTACTTCATCACTTTCATTTCCTTCTTCTGGTTTCTCAAGTCTCTTCCTATTAATCCTCTTCAGAAGAGATTGTCATTGAAATCAGTCTCTAGGTTGATAATAAGGAATAGAATTTTGCTTGCTTTTCTGTGTCACATAATCCCTTCAAGAATAATAACAACAACAATGTCTCTTCTGAAGAGGATGTCTTTTACCTCAAGAGTAGAGAATGTTGAGGAAACCCATCATGAGCATCATGACATGTCAATGTTGTTGGACTTGCCAGAGTTGGTGTTGGAATGCATTCTTGAGAAGCTTCCTCCTTCTTCTCTATGTCAAATGGCAGGTGTTTGTCATTCTTTGAGGGAGAGATGTGTGAGTGATTACTTTTGGGAGAAGCACATGAAGCAAAAATGGGGTAGAATTATTGGTCAATCTGCTTATAGAGAGTGGAAATGGCATATTGCTTCAAAACATCATCAAGATGTTGTTGGTGGTGGTGGTCTAAAACATGGAGGGAAGCAAAAGGGGTTGAGGAGATTTCTGTCCCTTAATTGGACTTTTTCATGGATGAGATTGAAGGGTCTTGCAAATACTAATAATGACAACATCATCATCAACCATCCTACCTCCCTCCCACTTGATTCTGTCATGGCTTGGTATCTTGCTCTTGAGACTGGCACCTTCTCCTTCCCTGCTCAGGTCTATAACCGTGAGGTATGATGAATCTTTTTGTGCTTTTTTTAGTTACGCAAAAGTACTCTTGGTATCTCTAAAGTATGGGTCAGATTTCAGTTGTACCATCAAATTTTTTTCGGGTCGATTGTACCTATAAAATATAGAGTCAATTTCAGTTGTACCCTTAATGTTTTATATTTTGAGTCAATTGTACCCCCAATTTGGGGTACAATTGACACAAAAAAAAAGGAAAAACAATTGGAGGTACAATTGATCTAAAAAATTTATGGGATACACTGGAAACTGACCTTATACTTTGCGGGTACAATTGACTTTAAAAAAAAAATTTTGGGGTACAAGTGAAAACCGATCCGATATTTTAAGAGTATTAAGAGTACTTTTGTCTTTTTAGTTAATAACCTAACTGTAAAAATTTACAAAGATAAAACAATTGGAGTGAATTTAGTTCATGTAGCCCACTTGAAAAAAGGTTTTGATTGTGGTTGTTTTGTTGAAACTTCCATTTCCCATGATACCCACAAAGAATAAATTCAAGTTTTTTGGGATTTTATGTGGATTAAGGAGATTATTTGTTGAAAGGAAGTCTTTTTTTTTTTTTTTTTTTTTTTTTTT
>QANZ01008186.1:132214-177596 GCA_003254925.1 Chamaecrista fasciculata
TTTTTTTTTTTTTTTTTTTTTTTTTTTTTTAAGTTAGAGGATTTGTTTTCTCATAAGTTATATTTGTTCTTGGTGTTGTAGAACGGTCATGTTGGATTTGTTTTATCTTGCTATGATGCTGAGCTTAGCTACGATCGACGCACAGACACGTTCCAAGCCAGGTAATTAGACATGATTGATTATTTTGTTCAAAAAAAAAAAGACATGATTGATTATTTGGTGATCATTCATCCACTTAGCAGCTTCTTAATAAGTATTAGGTCAAAGTGTAAATTTGGTTTCATATTTTTTGCTCAGTTCTCAATTTGGTCATATATCTTTTTTTTGTTGCATTTTTTGTCTCATATCTTTTGGTCAGGTCCCAATTTGGTTCCATATCTTTTTTTATTGTAGATTTAGTCTCATATCTTTGGATCCATTGCAGAAGTGGTCTTATATCTTTGAGTTGGGTGCATAAGTGGTCCCATATCTTTGTAAAATGATCAATTAACGATTGATCCTTTTGTAGAGAGATAGGATCAATTCTGCAACCTAATTAAAAGATATGAGACCAAATTGTGACCTTTTGTAAATATATGAGACTAAAAGTACAACAAAAAATATACAAAACCAAATTGAAAACTTAGCAAAGATATCGGACCAAATTTACACTTGGACCTAAGCATTATTTCAGTGATAAATTTGCTTAAAAAATGTACAAGAGTTTTCATGAGGAGTTGATCGAGCCGGATTATACTATGCTATCTAGAGGTCTTTTGATGTGTTTTGTAATGTTTTATAGCCTATTTTAGGTGTTTTTAGACCTCTACATATGATAATTGTTGCATTGAGATCACAATTACATTTTGATCATTTTATTGACTTTTTGTGTAATTCTCTCGAGTATTAAGTGTTTAAAATAGGAGAGAAAAAGAATTATTAAGTAGGATGTGGTGGCCTATTATTGTAGGTATCCTCCACATGGAAGAAGGGCAATTGCAACAGAGAATGGCATTCCATGGGAAAGGCTAAGATCACCACCCACTGATACTCCTCCCCATGATCTTCATGTTACTCACTGTTTGCATGATTTACGTCCTGGTGACCATATTGAAATTCAGTGGAGAAGAAACAAGGAATTTCCTTATGGTATGTTCCTCTCTCTCTCTCTATCTCTCTCCAACATTTTGGTCTTCTACATCTCAGTATCAATTAGAAGCTGAGGTATAAGGTACCAGCAAAAGAGAAATTATAGCATAATTAAAGAGTAAACTAGTCTTCCACAATGTGGTGAACCCATGTTCGAATCCCCACAGAGAAAGGTCCCCACATTTAGTGCCCGATAGTGCCTGGAATAAGATTGTCTGCACTGGAAGATACCTATAAGAAACCGAAAAAAAAAGAGTAAACTAACAACTCGGTCACTGAAAGATCACTAATGAGTTGACAACTCAGTCCTTGAAAGATTGAAATACATAGTTTAGTTCTTGAAACATCCAAATAGTATACTTTTCAGTTTCTGATAGAATCAAACGGTATACTCTATTGTCTCTATATAATCCATGAGAAGGACTAACAAGTATACCATTTAAATCTTTCAGAGATTAAGCTGTGTATTTCAATCTTTTAGCGATTAAGTTGTCAACTTAATAATCTTTCATGAATTGAATTGTTAGTTTATTCCAAAATTGAATGAAACAAGGGTTGAAAGGTAAATATATATATAGGAGAAAAGAAACAAGGAATACAAGACCCTTTTAATGTTCATATTTTGGTAAAGTCAAAAGAAAGGAATAAAAGGGTCTAATAAATCACAATAACAGCGTTTTAGAAAGTCAAGAAGAAAGAAATTTGATAGTATACGTCATGCAGTTATCATAAACATTTGAAGGTCTGTTTGGCTATGGTATTTTTTCTTTCAAATGTTAATGTTAAACTTTATTTTTTGTTAGAAGTACTATAAGAAAGAAGCAATTTAGTGTTCGGTCCAATCATGCAATTTACAATTTTAACAATATTATTAGTGTGGGACAAACACAAATGTATTTTTTAATTACATCTTTCCCGAAGAACTTATTTACTTTTTGGTTAAACCAAACAGCTACTTTAATTTCTAAAAGATATCTTGTAGGTTTCTACTTCGCATTTCCTTACTGGAATTATATTATTTACCTCAAAGTTATCAATTCATTACTGGCAGGTTGGTGGTATGGTGTTGTTGGTCACTTGGAATCATGTGATGGGAATGGAAATTTCTGCCATTGTCATAGTAGTGGTGAGTTCATCTCATTTTCTTGTTCATTCATTTAAGAAGAGTAAATTAATAATTTGGTCTTTAAAAGACTATCAAGTTAACAATTCGATCTCTAAAATATTGAAATACACAGTTTAATCCTTAAAAGATTAAAACAGTATATTTTTTAATCCATATATGATTAAAACGATATACTATTTAGTCCATCAAAAAGATTAACGAGTATTTTGTTTTAATATTTATATTATTTTGTGTTTAACCATTATAATATTTGATATTGTGGAGGACATAAAGTAAAGCAATCATATCAAAATTGAAGGTTGCTTTGACAGAACATTGGCTAGATTATTTTCATGGGTTTAATTTATTAAATGGGGGGCACTTTTTATGCCATTCAATTGTTCCCCAAGACATATTATTGTCTGTGTGTGTCATCATTGCCTCCAACATATTGATAACTTGTGTCTCAGTGGATCCTTTAATGGCCAATTATGCTAAATGAACTTAATTTCCCTTATAGGCTTTGTTTCAAATCTAGTAGGGACCTTTATGATAGTGGAGCACCAAGGCTACCCTAATTATTTATTATAAAGCCTCTTAATTTTGTTTCCATTTTTCTGATCTCTTTGTGAGTTAGCCATAATGACCAACAACTCCTTTCTGAGATACCCATCAAACATTCTATTCATCACATGTAACAATAACATAAAAAATGAAATAGGAATGATATTAAAAAATAGTTACTATCCCAGCTTCGTGGTAGGAATATACTCATGAATGAAATTTAGTTTAGGCAAAAGCACCCTTTTTTTCCAAAAACTTTACATCAATTTCAATTTCTTTCCCCATGTTTGTTTACTATGTATTTTGTCTCCAAAGTTTCACATTTTGGTCGATCTTATATTTTGACTAGTTTCTTTCCATAAATTAATTAGAGTCTATCATGTTTTTCAATCTGAGTTAAGATTTGAATTTTTTTTTGTTTATATCAATTTTATATTACAAGTCATTAATCATGTAGAATTTGTTGTTAAAATTTAACTAAAGCTATAACAAAGGATAAAATCGATCAAAATATGAAACTTTGGAGACAAAATTAACAGTAAACAAATATTGGGGACAAAATTGAAAATTGATGTGAAGTTTAGGTTAGAAATGGTGCTTTTGCCTTTAGTTTAAGGTATTTCGTGACTCTTCAAAGAAAATCAAGTGTTTATAGCATCACACCTATTAATCAGATTGTTCTTCTCTCTCAAAACTGTACTTTTGACAAAATCATTAGTATTCCTATACCACTAAATATGAACTCGTCTATTGGTTGCATAGGCATGAAAATGAGAATTCTTCTTTTGCTTTTTACCTGTACAAGTCCTCCAAAATGATCTATATGACTTCAGTGTAATGTTAGAGTCTTGTACATTCCTTATCTGTACAAATTCTTGCTCTTATTATATAGGCCAAAGTCTTATTTTGGTCCTTCTGGTTTACTCAAAGTTCCATTTTGGTCCCTCATTTTTTTTTCATTTCGTTTTGGTCTCTCAACTTTCCAAAACTTTCCACCGTTGGTCCCTCAGCATCTTTCATCCAACTTTTCTGTTAAAAAACTGGACAAACTAACTTTAGTCTCCCAAAAGTTTAATTATTTTGCATTAAGGTCCTTTGCTTTTTGTAGTTGGATCAAAACGTAAGGAAAATAAAGAAATTGGGGGTTTACATTGATTTTACACCAACATTAAAAAAGAAAAGAAGATGCGGGGCTAGTGGAACGTTTTGGAAAGTTAAGAGACCAAAACAGAACTTTAAGCAAACTTGAGGGATCAAAATAAGACTTTGGCTTATTATATATACTTCAGTCTTTCAATAGTTTCCACTAATTCAATGAATCATCCCATTGGCCTTACATGGCAATTACCAAATCCCCTAAAGCAATTTTTGAGGATTCAAACACAACTTATTTGATGCTAAATGTGTTGGTTGCAGACACAGTTGTGCTAGAGTTCAACCAGTACACTTACGGCTCACGATGGAGACAGACGAATGTTAATAGAAAAAACCACAGGGAAGAGGGAAATGAAGCTGATGGATTCTATGGAGGAATTAGAAAGATTCAAAGTGCGAGTGAGATTTCCACTTGGAAAAGCCTTTGGCCTACTCAAGTTTTGGATTAGTAGGACTTGCATGATCAAGGAAGAAACTTTACTTTCATGAAATGAAGACGGGGACTTAATTAGTAACTTGATGTGGGCAGCTTTCTGAAATGTAAAATGCAAAATGGAGGGCATGCTATTTTCTTCTCTATATCCCCATTTTGATTATGAAATTTTGATTTTTTTTCATGGGAAATGATATTCATATGATTTCCATGAATGTAGATATTATTACTCCATATTTATGCCTAAACGATGTAGAAATATTCATTCCACTATATATAGAATCTAGCTTTTAATCTCAATTCTGTACCTATGATATTTCTATGTAAGTGCATGATTAGCAAATATGGTTATAGAATACTTTCTCTGTCTAGACCTCTTTTGACCATTGAATTTTCTTTTGCACTATAATTAATGCAACGACATAAATATCCTCTGTAATCTCCAATCTGTTATAGAGGCATTCAGTGTTTTGATTCTCATAAATAACTGAATTGGCCTGTGTTTCATTGTTATGGATGAGATATGTCGAGAAATGGAAGCTTAGAGTAGATTAGATCAGTTCCAACTTCCAAGTAGTTTTTATATGTTACAGTTTACTTAATTTTATAGAGTAAACTAACTATTCAGTTCTAAAAGATTAGTGAGTTGACAACATTATTTATAAAAAATTGAAATACACAATTTAAGGTCTATTTGATTTTATTCTCTCAAAACAATTTTTTTTTAAAACAGAAAAACTTGTTTGATAATCTATTTTCTTAAATTTGATTTTTAAAACAAAAGAACTCAAACTTGTTCTTAAAACATAAAAGCAAAAAACTATTAAAACTTATTTTGAACTCAGTTTTTATAAAATAAGCAATTGAATAAGGAATCTGAATTACCTAACATGCCTTCATCTATAACCCAAGCAAAGAAGAACCCTAAGCTTGTAACAAGCTAGTAGGCATCTCCACAATTTTCTCCACAAAAATTTTAAAATATTATTATAATTATATAAATAATTTTTATCCTTTATATTTAAATTTTAAGATCAATTTTTTGTCATTTTTCTCAATTTCCTCGAATTTTATATACTTTTAAGGGTAAATTACACATAAGGTCCTTATGGTTTGGCCCATTTACAGATAGGATCATTGTGGTTTAAAAAGAGACAAATAAGGGTTGGTGGTTTGCTCGGTTAACAAAAAGGGTCCCAGGAGGTATTTTCCATCCAAAACTAACAGAATTAGGACAATGTGCAACTCATTTGACCCATTTTATCATACTCAATCCCTAATTTTTGAGGATTAGGGTTCGAGAATGGAAGAAAATGGCGAGAATTGAAGTTAAGGTTCGCGAGGATGTGGAGATAGGGTTCGGTTTCTTCACAATGGAGGAGAAATTAAGGATTGTGTATGTGGAAATGGGTCATGTGAGTTGCACATTATCCTAATTTTGTTAGTTATGGATGACAAATACCTCCTAGGACCCTTTTTGTTATCGGCGCAAACCACAGGCCCTTATTTGCTACTTTTAAAACCACAAGGACCCTTTTTATAAATAGGCCAAACCACATGAACCTTTTGTGCAATTTACCCTACTTTTTATTGTATTTTATTGTAATTGGAAATTGTTGTATTGTGTTTTGAATGAAACTTTATAATTCAAACTAAATTATTTATTGGATTATATTTTAAATCAATTAAAAGTAGACATATTTTTTTTAAAAAAAATGATTGCAGGGATCCCGTTGTGATTACGGGGGGTCGGAGAACGGAGATGGGAGAAAATAAATTCTCGCAACGGGTATCGGAGATGGGGACAAAAGAGAATAAAATTCGCAAAGATGGGGCGAGTGAGGTACTCCCCGTCCCCACCGTGCCATCCCTGGGCACGGATCCTCTGCCGTACCGCACACCGTGCGGTGCGGCAGGGACCAATAGGAGCGCGCCACGTGGCGCCACGTGTGCAAGCGCGCCCACGTGGCGCGCGCCTATTGGTCCCTGCCGCACCGCACGGTGTGCGGTACGGCAGAGGATCCTCTTCCGCCATCCCTACAAGCTAGTGTCATTTTGACTTTGTTAACTTCTTGAACTGTTTCATCCTTTTCAAAGCCCAATAATTTCCCTAATTCTAGGTTTTTATCTTTTAACTTGTGTTATTCAACACTTGCTTTCCCAAACAGAAACCTCATTCTCTTCTCTCTCTTCCTCTCTTCTTTGGTTGTATTGGGCTCATTGGGCCCATTCCTGTCCATTCATGCAATCAACAGTCCTTTGGGCTCACTTTGAACCATATTTGGGCCTTTTGGTCTTTGCTTCAATGGATCTTTTGGAACCTCACAAATCAGCTGAGTTGGGCCACAATATGAGTCATTGGGCCTTATTGGGCTTTTGTCTCTTAAATTGAAAAGTGTATGCTCTTTTGGGCTTCTTGGCCCTTCCTTCTCTCTCTTCCTCCCTTCTTTGGTTGTTTTGGGCTCATTGGGCCTATTCTTGTCCATTCTTGCAAACAAGAGTCCTTTGGGCTCACATTGAACCATATTTGGGCCTCTTGGTCTTTGCTTCAATGGATCTTTTGGAACCTCACAAATTAGCTGAGTTGGGCCACAATATGAGTCATTGGGCCTTGTTGGGCTTTTGTCTCTTAAATGGGAAAGTGCATGCTCTTTTGGGCTTCTTGGCCCTTGCTTCATGGGCTCTCTTGGAACTTCACAAGCCAGTTGAACCAGACCTATATGTGGGGCACTAGGGGATGATCAAAATATCCATACCCAATAGGACCCTAAAATTTACCCTATGGGTATGTGTTTGGACTCGGACCCATTCTTAATGGGTCCGGGTATGGTGGTACTCTACCCATACCCTACCCATATACCCTTTAGTAATAATAAATATATTTATATATATATATATATAATATAATACTTTAACACTTTTTATTGAAAAAATATTAAAGTTTTTATAAATATTGAAATATTTTATTAATGCATTCATATTTATGATTTAATTTTTTACTTTTAGTAGTTATAGTCTTATAGATGTAAAAAGTTGGATAAATATAAATTTTATATTAACAAAAAATAGTTTATTTTAAAATTTTTCCGGGTCCGGGTATGGGGATTAGACTACCCAGCAGGTATGGGTTTGAGGATTGATTTTAATACTCACTTATATACGGATTCGGGTCCGGGTATCATAGTACCATACTCATACCCTACCCATGATCATCCCTAATTTGGGCCTTTGGGCTTGTTTGGGCTTTTGCCTCTAAATGGGGATAGAGACCTTGTTCTTCTCACACTCCATGAATGGATCAAAATCATCATTCCACAAACTCTGGCAAAAACCAGGTAGCCGGAGGTATTTGAGGTAAGACCTTGCCATCACAAAAAAGCTCTTCAGCAAAAGCTAATGAATCATACTCCTCCTCCTCTTCTTCTTCTTCTTGCCTTTTGTCAAATCCAAAATCACAAAGCATCTTAAAACGGCGACTAGATTCAAATTCAAAGCTATCTGTATAAGAATTTGCATCTTCCTCGTGTTGTTGGAGTTGTGGATTTTGTTTGAGGACAAAATAGTGAGCATGATGTTTTGACTTTGAAACTAGGACTTGTTGGCACACTGTAAAAGTACATGATGTCTTGTGGGGTAATGCTAATTTTTGTGCTTGTGGGTGCACTTATGGAGGAAAATTCATTTGAGAAGAAGGACTTGCTCATGTTGAATTATGAATATAGCTGAGGAGAAATGAAGTATTAGCTTCTAATTATAAGTGAATGAAATATTGGAATAATTTTTTTTTTGGTAATTATGAGAAATCAACATCACAATCCTCTTTATATTTTCTCTCTCCATTTTTTGTTTCTTCATTTTATGATTTTGATACAAGCTTTTATATTTAATAACTATCTAATATTGATTCCACTTAAGCATTGTAGAATTTGTTAATTTTTTTTTTCTCACTACTTTGCTTATCTATGTGTTTGTGAGAATAATTTTTTTAATTCAAAGTTAAGCCTCAAAACAGTGAATTCACCATTTGGTTATGTAGGGTGAGGATTATAGCAAGAGATTGATGAAAGCTCAAGGTTTTGTTGAAGTTGTTGATGCCTTGGCTATAGAGCAGAAGCATCTTCTGACTCTGAAATTTAGAATTTGGGCACTGTATAAGAGGTATAATGTTCACTCTATGTTTAGAGAACAATAGGGACATTCTGGCCCTAAAAATAAGGGAACAACTGGTGCATTATATTATTTCTCAAGTTCTGTTTGAAATATAAAAATATCGGAATTGATACTTTGACAGTGATTGGTTCCAAATATTTATATCTATACTATATTATATGTGTGAGAGGTGTTTTAATTGGTCAAAATTAATTTTATTTTGAAATATTAAAAGAGAAAAAAAATAGTGAAGAGAGTTAAGTAATTTTCCACTACTATGATGACTACAAAAAAGAAAAACTTCTCACAACATCAAACAAAAAAATTATTATTAAAAAAAATAAAAATATATTATAAAAAACTTATTTTTTTATTAAAAATATAATGATTTTTTTAAAAAAATATTTAAAATTTAATAATTATTAAATTTAAATTAATCTTTGCATGCCCGTTAATACATTTGTCTCTATTTATATTTTGTGTTATTGCTTCCGATACTTTATTTCAAGAACAATTAACTCCACTCTGTTCTTGATCATAGGTAATATGCACAATTAACTTCTTCCATATACCATATTCTACACCTTTCCCATGCTTTACTATGAACGAATAGGGTGATATTAGTTTCCAAGGCTCTTTATTTTTTTTTTAAATAATTAATAGGCTAATTTTGAGGATATATTTTAATTTATTTTCTCTTTGTTTATTAATATACTTAATTTATATTTATCCCTACCTTTTTCATGTTATGTGTATAGGTCGAGAAGAATATTAAGCCTGGCTTTGGATTCTCTGATTTATCATTATTTTCTATAGGTTATTATTGTTCAATTTTGTTAAAACTCCATAATCTGATTATATGGGAGTAGAGTAATTAATCTAGCTTAAACTTATTTTCGCTGTAATAGCCGACTCTAAAATCTCTCCTTCGTGAGAGAAAACCATTTTCGCCATGAGAGTTTTTCTGAGTGAAACTTTGGGCCGCCGTTGAGACAACAACGACCCTCCTTCTAGTTATAGAGTTTTGTGGCGACGGCGTTCTTGATCAAGGCTCCCATGGCGGCGTTTTGTGGCGGCGAATCTGCACTAGGCATTCCACGGCGGCTTTTAGCTTCCACAGCGGCTTTCTGGTTTGGTCCTGATTTTTTGGTGTTCTTAATTCCATGGCGTTGTTTCGTTTTATTATCTTATTATTGTTGCTTTGAGTTTGTTTGTCTTTTTTTAGAACAACCATTGGGGTTGCCTGTCTTCATGTTTGGAAGGGTTTGTCTCTTTTAGATGACTTTATTTATGTTTCTTGTTTTTTAGATTGTTGTAGCTTTAGTTGGATCCCTAGATACGCTAGCTTGGCAGATGATTATCTTGCCAATTTGTCTAAAACGAGGATGGGTCCTCTTAGATGGGTTGCAACCCCCTCACCTTCGCCATCAGTTGATATCTTGTCTAGTGTTGCTTTGTTTTCGTTTGTATTGTGTTTGGCTTTACCTTACTTTTGAATGAATTATGTTTCAGGCAAAAAAAAAAAAATTATTGAATATTAATGTTAATGAACCAATGGAGACATTGAGTTTTATAATCTTGGTACATGGATTGAAAAAAATAGTCTCGGGATTATGAGCTCCGGACTAAAGTAATCACGCATTTGGTACACGGATAAGAAAATTAGTCCCGAGAATATTGTATTCCCGGGAATGTCTTAATCCCATGAAATGACCCAAATTTAATCCCAGCCTAGGGGGTGGGATTAGTCTAATCCCATAACATGCGATTGTTTTTGCCCATTCAAAATGACTTTATTACACTTAATTAATTTTTTCTCTTGAAACACTTATCACTTTTCATCTTTACCACTAAGTTTTACTCTACAACTCGTTTCTGCCATCTTGAAGAGAAGAAATTTATTAATGTTATTTAAAAATTTTAATTATGAAATCAACAAAAAATCGAATTAACTCGATATTGTAGGAATAGAATTGGATTCTATTTTATTTGTATTTAGAAAAATAATAAAAAATAGAAAAAAAATAGAATTCTATTTGTTTTCTATTTTTTATTATTTTGATTTTATTATATTTTTTTATTAATATTTTTCTCATGAATTGTTTTGAATAATTTTTACATTTGATAAACTATTAGTTGAGAATAAAAAGTTATTAGCATATTTGTAAAAGTATTAAACATTCCGAGGAATATCAAAGTTGAACCAAACACGAAATTGTAACATTCCTGGAAATATTGCAAAATAATCCTAGGATTATTTTAGGGTAAATTACACTTTGGTACCCTGTGGTTTGACCCTATTTCACTTTGGTACCCTGTGGTTTGAAACTTGACACTTTGGTACCCTGTGGTATTCTCCATTAACACTTTGGTACCCTTTGGAGCTATTTTGTAATTTTAACCATAATAAATTTTACAAAAATTACATATTGACCCCAAAAAAATTTTAAATTTTTCATTTTAGTCCCTATATAATATGTATCCAGGGACCTATTTGTAATTTTTTGAAAATTTTTTGGGGTCAATATGTAATTTTTGCAAAATTTGTTATGGTTAAAATTACAAAATAGCTCCAAAGGGTACCAAAGTGTTAATGGAGAATACCACAGGGTACCAAAGTGTCAAGTTTCAAACCACAGGGTACCAAAGTGAAATAGGGTCAAACCACAGGGTACCAAAGTGTAATTTACCCATTATTTTAACTCATCCAAACAGATATTCTTATAATCATGAGAATTATATTCTTGGGAATGCTAGGAATGTGATTCCCGAGAATAAAAAATTAATTCGTATATCAAACGTCCCTAAATAAAATGGGTAGCTCACATGGTTCTACTTCTTCACTAGGGTTCAAGGGCTCTATTTTCTTATTCTAAGCAAGATTAATTTTGGGCTCTACCTTTTATTTTCAATTTTAAAATTCTAATAATTATAAAACTTAAATCAATTTTTACATTACCTCTCAAAAGCATGCAATTCATATTAGAGTTTAAAAATGAATTAAGGTTGAATTATTCATTATTTCAAAAAAAAAGATTGAATTATTTATAATATTTTATATAATTTATTAATTTTAAGTTATTTTAAACTTTATATATATATTTGCATGCATGCAAAGTCTCTAATATATTATATGTGTTGCTTTTTTTTTTTTTCTATTTTTTCCATGTCAAAATGGTAAAAATTAATTAGCTTAATTGCACTTTTGGTCTTATATTTTTTGGTCAAGTCTCAATTTGGTCATATATCTTTTTGTTGCACTTTTGGTCCCATATGTTTTTGTCAGGTGTAAAATTAGTTCCACATTTTTGCAAAAAGTTTCACTATTAGTTCTACAATGTGAAACATTTTTGCAAAAATATGAGACAAGTTTTGTAACCTGACTAAAAAATATGAGAACAAAAGCACAACAGAAAAAATACGAGACCTAAGCAAAAGATACGAAATTAAAAGTGCAACAAAAAATTATACGAGGCCAAATTAAAACCTAAACAAAAAAATATAAGACTAAAATTACACTTTGATGAAAGTAACTTTATATTTTAGAACTTATGAATAAATTTTACACGAATATATATGTGACACGATGGCACCTCCTTTAAAGTCATTTATAGAATACTCCTTTTAGACAATGTATAAGAAATTTGAATAACCTAACTTGTATATTTGGCATTGTTGTGTCCGCTTTATCACTTAACATACCTTCCACTATAACCCAAGCAAAGAAGAAGCCTAGGCTTGTAACAAGTTAGTGTCATTTTGACTTTGTTAGCTTCTTGAACTGTTTCATCCTTTTGGAAGCCCAATAATTTCCCTAATTCTACCTTTTTATCTTTTAACTTGTGTTGTTCAAGACTTGTTTTCCCAAACGGAAACCTCATTCTCTTCTCTCTCTTCCTCTCTTCTTTGGTTGTATTGGGCTCCTTGGGCCCATTCTTGTCCATTCTTGCAAACAACAGTTCTTTGGGCTCACATTGAACTATATTTGGGCCTCTTGGTCTTTGTTTTATTGGATCTTTTGGAACATCACAAATAAGCTGAGTTAGGCCACAATATGAGTCATTGGGCCTTGTTGGGCTTTTGTCCCTTAAATGGGAAAGTGCATGATCTTTTGGGCTTCTTGCCCCTTGTTTCATGGGCTCCCTTGGAACTTCACAAGTTAGCTGAGTTGGGCCACAATATGAGTTATTGGGCCTTGTTGGGTTTTTGTCTCTTAAATGAGAAAGTGCTTGCTCTTTTGGGCTTCTTGGCCCTTGCTTCATGGGCTCCCTTGGAACTTCACAAGTCAGCTGAGTTGGGCCACAATATGAGTTATTGGGCCTTGTTGGGTTTTTGTCTCTTAAATGAGAAAGTGCTTGCTCTTTTGGGCTTCTTGGCCCTTGCTTCATGGGCTCTCTTGGAACTTCACAAGCCAACTGAATTGGGCCTAAATGTGGGCCTTTGGGCTTGTTTGGGCTTTTGCCTCTAAATGGGGATAGTGACCTTGTTCTTCTCATACCTAGCCTTACCTTTGGTTTCCCTCTCTTATCTTCTTCTCCCTTCACTACCTCAAGAGCTACCGTGAATGGATCAAAATCATCATTCCACAAACTCGGGCGAAAAACTGGTAGCCGGAGACCCAATCTCCGGGTCCTCGGCAGCGATGCCACGATCGAGTCTGTTGTGCTCATTTCCTTACCACTTCCATCTTGAAGCCTTGGAGGAAGCTTGAGAAGAGGAGGTATTTGAGGTAAGACCTTGCCATCACAAAAAAGCTCATCAGCAAAAGCCAATGAATTGTCCTCTTCTTCATCTTCTTCTTCCCTTTTTTGGATTCCAAAATCACTAGGCATCTTGAAACGGCGACTAGTTTCAAATTCAAAGCTATCTGCATTAGAATAATATGCATCTTCCTCATGTGTTGTTGGAGTTGTGGATTGTGTTTGAGGACAAGATAGTGATGAGCATGATGTTTTGACTTTGAAACTAGGACTTGTTGGCACACTGTAGAAGCACATGATGTCTTGTGGGGTAATGCTAATTCTTGTGCTTGTGGGTGTACTTATGCAGGAAAATTCATTTGAGAAGGAGGACTTGCTCATGTTGAATTATGAATATAGCTCAGAAGGAATGAAGTACTACTACCTTTTATTTATAAGTGAAGGAAATATTGGAATAATTAAGAGATTGAGTGATGAGTATTTTGCTCCTGAAATGAAGGGAAAGCTTGCAATTATATATATATATATATATATATATATATCATGAGGTTTGCTGCTATGATCCAAATTAAAGTAATGTTCAAACTTCAACCAGTCAAACTGCAAAACATCACAGATTTTACTCTTATAAATTTATAATGCATAGTTCGTACGTCATTGTTAAACTTTTGTATATTTTTAGCTTTAATTGATAAATATATTTCCGTGATATAATTGAGGATCAATTATTGAGTTTTAATAAAAAAAAAACATACAAATCATCATAACTTATAGGTCAAAGACCTATTTTGGTCCCCCAATGTTTACCCTAAATTCCGTTTTGGTCCCTAATGTTTTTTGTTCCGTTTTGGTCCTTAATGTTTCAAAAAGTTTTATCATTGATCCCTAACTATTTAATATGGTCATATCTATCTCGTTTCAAACCCGAATGCGATTAAATAAGAATTATGGGTTAAATTTGAAGAGTTATTTCTTTGCCCAATTGGTGCCATCGACAAACGAGGTCAATCAGACATGAAATTGGGCCCGCAAATGAGTCGCATATTTCATGAATTTGGTCATGTCTCTCTCATTTATTGTCCGAATGTAATGGAATCGGAGCTATAAGTTACTCTTGACGAGTTTTTTCTCTTCAAGTTGAGATATTTGACAAATAAGGTTAAATAGTACTTCGAAAATTAATATTGATGTTTTGACTAAACTCACTTTTGAATTATCTTACCTCGTTTGCCAACAACCTCAACTTGATAAAGAAAGAACTCATCAAGAGTAATTTGTAACTCGATTTTTTTTGCACTCAAACTTAAAACGAGAGAGATATCACTAAATTCATGAAATAAACGACCCATTTGCGGGCCCAATTTCCTGCCCAATTCAACCTTGTTTAACGATAACTCAAACTGAGCAAAGAAAGAACTCATCAAATATAATTTGTGACTGTAATTTAATCACATGAAGATTTGAAACGAGAGACATATGACCATATTCAATAATTAGAGGCCAATGATGAAACTTTTAGGAAACATTAAGGACCAAAACAAAACAAAAAAAATATTAAGGACCAAAACGAAACTTAGGATAAACATTAGGGACCAAAATAGTTTTTGACCTAAGTTATTTACCTTAAACGTTTAACAACCTGATTAAAAAAAGGCCAAAGTGCAATTTTGGTCCCTTATCTTTGCAGGAAGTTGCAATCTAGCCTTTTGTCTTTTTTTTTTCTTGCGATTTTGATATTATTTCTTTGCTAAAAGTTTCACTAATTAGTCTCAACGACTAAATGTGGTCATTTCTCTCTTGTTTTAAGTCTAATTGTGACAATTTCGAAGTCACAGATTATTTTTTATCAGTCAATTCTTTGTCTAGTTTAGGCCGCAACAAAGTCAAATTGGTCATAGTAAAAGAATGAAGTTGATCATATCTCTCTCATTTTTAGTTCCATTATGATGAGTTTGAAGCTATGTGTTACTTTTGACGAGTACTTTTTTCTGTCCAGTTGGGACCGTTAGTAAACGAGGTCAAATCGAGTCTGAAAGTTGTTTTGGAACAAAAAAGTGAAAATTTATGGAAAACTACTTTTCGAACCTGATTTGACCTCATTTGTTGGTGGTCTCAACTGAGCAGAAAAATGACGCATTAAAAGCAATCATGGCTCTGAACTTGTCGCAATTGGATATGAAACGAGAGATATGACCAACTGTGCTTGTTTGATTATAAATTGAGCGACCCACTTTCCGGAGCCTAATTTGACCTTATTTACTAACAGATTTAATTGGACAAAGAAATGACTCATCAAAAGTAACATATAGCTTCAAAATTTGTCTCAAATGGACTTAAAATGAGATAAATATGACCACATTAAGTCATTAGCACCAAGGAGTAAAACTTTTGAAAAATTTATAGTACCAAAACCACAATCAAAACAAAAAAAAGGGCTAGATTGCAACTTACCCTAAATATAAGAGACCAAAATTGCACTTTTGCACTTACTCATTATTAGAGGTTTAATGTCAAGCCAAAAAAAAAGAGGTTTAATGTATATATCCTCTTAATTTTAGTCACTTTACAAAAAATTCTTAAAATTTGAAATGTTACGAAATATTCCATTTTTTATTTAGTGCAAATAGTTTCTTTATTAATTACATTTTGTTAAAATTTTAAGTTTGATTTGAAAAAATTGCCAAAAAAGACACTTATCTTTTGAATGAAAGTTTTAACAAAGTTAATTATCTTATCTGTACAAAATAAAAAATTCAAAAGACTTTCGTCATTTTTCAAAATAAAATAGAAATTTTTGTATAATGGTTAAATTTTAAAGATATTTAATACATATTAATCGATATTAAATATGCATTCATTAATTAATTCTCAAATACGTTATTAGTGTTCCCCAAGCAAGTCAACTTGTGATGTTTTGGTCCAAAACATGGCCGTATTTTTGTCATTTTATGCATTCTTAATAGCAATTATTCATTTTTAATGAATCACCAAAGATATGGTTTAGTATGCCTTTTGATACTCGATCTTGTAATTATTCGTCTCATGATATATATACCAAAATATTCAAACTCCATAAAGAAATAGCTATCCAAAGTATGTTCGCTCGAGTCACGGAGAAGAAATACGGGTCTACCTTGGTAGAATAGACCAAAATCAACCAATCAAATCATGATCCTAAATAATAATTGTTTTTACTCGTGTTTTATTAATAATTTAATTAATTAATTAATTAATTAATTAATTAATTTGTAATATATGGATCATGGTGAGGAAGAAAATTATCTAAAAGTGGTGGATCATAAATTCATAATCTTTTTAAAAGATATTATTATATTATTTTGAAAAAGATATTATAGAGGCAGTTTCTTCCTACACACATGTATACGTATGTGTTGGTTTTTCTCTCTAAGAGAGAAAAACATCAAATAATGAACTTGTGAGAAAAAGTTAATTTTTGACAGTTTTGAGGATCTCTCTGGATCATATTGTCTTCTCCACTAGTGAATTTGCTTTAAATGATGTAAGTACGTAGATCCGTATTCGAATTCTTGACAGGATCTTCGTGTAAGTACTTATAATCAACACTCCGTAAGAGTTTTTTATCTTTTGGCATTCCGGTCAATTTTATTTTTATGATAATGGCCCTTCATGACAATTGATAAATTATAAATCTCCATTATTTTAGTTTAATGTGAAGTTTTAATATTTGTGGGTGGTTATATTTTTTGGGCTCTATAAAAGGGGCATTCTCTTTGATGGGAAGGAATGCTAATCCTTGAGAGTTCTATGTGAGTGGGTTCCTGACTTGAGATTACTTTGCATTGTTTCCATCACGATTAGTAATTCGTCAGTCAGAAAATCTGCTTGTTGGTTTTATCAAATAGCTATGGCGGGAGGTTAATATAATTATTTATTCCTTTAGTTTCCGTGTTAAATTTATTTGTGAGACATGATTATTTTACTTGTGTTTTTACATGTGGTATCAAAGCTATGTTTTTCCCCCTGTTAATATGAATATCATATGTTAATGTCAATTTTAATTTTTATAAGCAGAATTATTATTTTGACATTGAAAAATAAATCCATGATTGATTCTAAGCATTTTTGCTTTTGAATTACTAAAATTGGAGTTTTGGTTCAAAAGATATAATTGAATATTTATTTGGGTTATTTTTGTAATTTTCCCAAAATTTGGTTATGGGTCTTCAGCACCTTTTAAGCATATGATGATGGCAATTGTGAGTAATTATCTTTGATTGGGATTCTGCACATTTTCCCGTCAATTTTATGCATATGATGTGGGTAATTGTGTGATTGGGATTCTGCACAGTTTTTCGCCAATTTTGTGCATATGATGTACTACAAAAAAACATGTTTTAGTGGCGACAACAAGTCGCCACAAAAAGCCTCAATATCGCCACAGAAAATGTTTTAGTGGCAACCTTAGAGTCGTCAACAAGTCGTCGCAAGAAGTGCTGTCACTGAATGTATTAGTGGCGACTTTTGTTGCCACAGAAGGTACACACTTAGACTAAAAAGTAATGGTTTTGTGGCGAGTAGTCGTTGCCACTGATATGCCTTTAGTGGCAATGCCGTTGTCGCCACATATAATACTTGTAGTGGCGACTTTTGTTGCCACAGAAGTAAAGCGCTAGGACAAAAAAGTAAGGTTTTCGTGGCAACGTTTTGTTGCCACTGATATACATTTAGTGACAACAATTTAAGTCGCCACGTATAATACTATTAGTGGCGACTTTTATTGCCACTTAATGTCACTTTCAGAATAAACTAAAATTATTTTGTGGCAATAATTGTGGCCACTGAAAGATGTCTATAGTGGCTAATGTTTCATTGCCATTGAATGTAGTTTACAGTGGTGACATTTATTGTCACTGAAAGTGTCTTTAGTGGCAAGTTTTTTTTTTTAAAATTTGTCACTGATTATGACAATTTTAAATCTTTTTATTTGAATTCAAAATTGCAAGAGATTATAAACAAATAATATATATATATATATAATGTTATTAATAGAAATCACAAATATATATTAGCACCAAAAGTACTTGTAGTAATAAGGTCCTAAGAAAGTATATATATAAGGCTTGATCACATAATTCAAAACAAAGTACTTCTAGTAATAAGGTCCTAAGAAAGTATATATAAGGCTTGATGACATAATTCAAAAGAAAGCCTAATGCACATTTGGCTTGGTCACATGGTTCAAAACAAAGCCTAATGAACATATGGCTTAGTTACATAGTTCAAAACAAGCCTAATTCACATAAGGCATAGTCACATTGTTCAAAACATGCCTAATTCACTTATAGCTCATAAGTCTAGGTACTAACCATACAATAAACAAATATTAGAGACCACAAATGATTTAGTTTCTTCATACATAGAAAATTCTTCAAGCTTGTCTTTGACTTCTTCCTTTCTCCTTGACAATTGAGTTATCGGTGGCATTGCTTCCACTTTGTCCCTATAAGTAATAATTTAAAGTTATGTAAAGGAAAAAAAGAAAGCATAATCCTAATATGAGCCTAAAAAATCAATATAACATCAACACAATTATAAAATTTTTAAACTAGATACTCAAATCAATTGCTAGTTCTTGTTAACATATATACTGCATGCAATTAGTGTAAAAAAAAATTGTAATTAATACCAAAATTTATGTGGAATATTTGGCAAAAAGACCGAGAAAAAGTAAAATCAGTGGCTATAGTTCTTGTTAACAAACACTGCTTGCAATCAGTGTCACTGACAAAGTGCAATTAAGACCAAAATGCATGTGGATTTGGCAAAAAGAGAAAAAGAAGTAAAATTAATTGAGAGTAATAACATCTTAGGAGTGACAATAGATAGATGATGGAAAAATAAAGAAAACAGCTTGTTTGCTGCTGCATCATCATCATTATGCATATATCCCAATTAATAACTAGATATTCTTCCCTACATGCATCATCATCAAACATCATGATATATATATATATATATATAAAATATTAATAGCTTTGAACCATAGGATCCCTAATGTCAAGCACATTGAACCAGAAAGTTTCACATGCAAATGACACTTTAAGGCAACAAAAGAAATTGCATAATGCCCACAATTGTGTAGCAACAAAATCAGTCCATAAACACATCAAAATCAAAATGCAAGCTTAAAGTACCAAACCGAAGCTAAAATACTGCCCAGATGACCAGCCACCAAAACAAGTATGTTTGACAAACAAAACTGAGAATTTCAAAATAATAAAAATATAATACAAAATGTGTCCAAACACTCCAAAAATGCAGAACAATACATACTTAATTCAGCCAACGAAATCAAAAAAAATCACAAATGGAAGCTAAACGAGCTCAAAATGAAGAATAAATATCAGCAAAACCTCAGCCCAGAAATAAGAACAAAAACTAAATGAAAATGATGACAGAAAGCACCAAAAACGAAAGTGGAATTATTAGCAACATTCCAGCCCAAACAATCAGCACAAAGCATGATAAAAACGCGGTAAAAACAATCCACAATGAGAGTACATATTCACCTGTTGTAATGCTGGCATTAGAAGAGCCAACTGAGCACTGATCCTTCGATCAATCTCTTCATCAAATTTCTGGGTCATCTCTTCTTGCATCTTAGCACGCTCAGCCGCTAGCCTTTCATCAAGCTGATCTTGAAACTTTTGAGTTAACTCTTCCTGAATCTTAGCACGCTCAGTCTCAATTGCATGCTCCAAATCTACTTGGCTTATGGTTCGTTTTCGAGGAGGTTTTACCCCAAAACCCCTCCCTCGAACATATCCTGATTTGTTCTTTCTGGTATGTTGTATTTTCCAAACATGATCCAGTGGTGCTAACTCTTGAGTATCAGGATCTCTCTGTAATATTATAGATGAACAAGAAAGAACGTTATAATAATTCAATTAATATATATTTGTAGTGAGAATACATAGGTAATCAGTTTAACCGTAGATTCCTCCACTTCAGCAAATGATTTAGAGCCGCAACCATGCTGTGTTGTTTGCATTTTCCTATTTGCTTTATTTGTTGCACTCTTATTCTGCAATAAGTTAGTTTCATTTGAATTTCAATATTCTATTATAAAATAGATGATGTGATTATTCATCAAAGTTAATAGCATTATACCTTAAATGAAGGGTCAGAATTAAAGTATTGTGATACCAACCACTCCCAATCATCAGGGTCAACATCATCTGGTGGATTAGCTAACCTATCTTCATCAGTTTCAAACTGGTTATAGTGTGCATGTGTTCTATGCTTCCAATTTTTGAAGGCTTTCCGGAGAGCCTTTAATGTATATAACTGAAAGTCCACCTCTCTTTTACCACAAGCAGGTATGAATTTATCCTAAGCCAATCATAAAATAATATTAAGTTACTCAAAGATAGTTAACATGAATAAAAGTATTGTAGAAATGTGATTTGTTTTTACCTTCACCTTCAACCACATGGTTTCACCATGTTTTCTTGATACATCCTTCCATACACTATCTCTTAATGAAGCTGTAGTCCTCACAACATAACCACAATGATTGACAAATTCTCTAGCTCCATCCCCTACAGGTTTATCAAGATCCTCCTGTTGGGAAATCCCCGGGGAAACACGCAGCGGAAGAAACGTAAATTAAAAAAAACTTGGGCCCCCAGGAAAATCCCACCCTGAGATCCGCTAGCTGAATTTAAAACCAGATACGAAAAGTGTTATACCTCAGGTTTTCAATCGGATTGGTGATACTGGTGAGTCTAGAAGTCCGTCTACACGTCCTTCCTCTACCGGTGATCCACACGAACAGTTTCCCGAACACGAGGTGCTAGCCTCCACGCCTCTTTCTCCAAAGAGACTCGGGATCCAATCTACAGTTTGTGAATTCAGGAACTCCTTCTCTGAACTCTAGGTGGATGGCGCCACAGAGAAGCTGACAGCAACAAAACTCCTTTTGTTCTTCTCCTTCTCTAAATCCCTAGGAACCCACAACTTTCGATAACTCTCCTAACCCCTTAGAAGAAAATCGACTTCTCTCTCTAGGAAGGTGGGTGGCGAAATTTCTCTCTCTACAAGGAGGAAAGTCGACTTGCTTAGCAAACTTAGGGTTTTTCTCAATTGTGCATCAATTGGCATGACTTGTGGAGCTAGGCGAATTGTTGGGCTTATATTTACTAAAATTATAGTAATTTTATAAATATAAAATCATGATATTCTGATAATATCATATCTTTAAGACTTGAATATCTAATTAAAATATTACCATAATATTTTAATTCAAATTCAAATCCCTAACTCATAGAATCAAATTGAAGATCAAATCTTCCAATGGGACCCACATGAGCTAGGCGCCTATTTCTCCTTAATTATTGGGAATTTTATAAATCAAAAATAACTCCTAAAATTAGGAAGTCATAACCAACTTATTTTATCCCAATGTTTTTGAATTAAAATATTACAATAATATCTTTAATTCAAATTTTGAATTCTGAATTTAAATTCTTTATTGAATTAAAATATTACCCCAATATCTTAATTCAAATCTAGAATCTCAAATTCAAATTCAAATCCATGACTTAAATTAATAAAACATTTTTATTAATTAAATCATCAAAATATGAGGCGCCACCCTCAAGCTAAATATTAGGGAATTTTATAAATCAATAATCTCCTAACTTTTAGGAATTATTTGATTTATTATTCCTAATATTTAAATTGTAAATAATTAATCTCTATTAATCATTTAACAATTATTTAAACTGTAGAAAATTTAAGACAAGACATAATGTCCCAGACATTTCCTCTGTGTCTTAAATTAGGCCACGGAGTGACCCACGAATTACCCTAATTCGTGTCCCTTAAAAGGTGTGTTCTAATCCTGCTCGTGTGTGACCCAGCAGGCCCCACGTGAAGTTGGCAGTAGGTCATCCCTATGTCCTACAAGTCGTGAGCGGACTCTAGCAAGCCATCGCGACTACCCAAAACACGTGAGTTGATCGATCGTTACCAGAACCGATTTTAACCTTCGTACCTCCTAGGCACCGACCCTATTGTTCTGCGATATCTTGGTCATGGATCAGGCACGGGAAAGTCATCCATGATCCAAACCTTTACTTTCTCGATTCCTTGAGTAAGTCCCATATATTGAGTGGCCACCCCTTTTCCTGGACAGACTCATCGAGGGCGCCAGTAAGATATCTCCCAATTTAATGGGGAACAAAATCCCAGTCTTGGTCAGTCCACATTCCTCAGCACGGCAATCAACCAGACCCGTACTTAGCCCTTATGGCTACCCTGCTACGGGCAACGTTAGACTAAGCCAAAGTCTGACAACTGCAACGCCGGAATAATGATGACCTCAGGTCTAAGGCGTCGTGACAGGCGTACAAGAGAGGCAAGCTGATGACTAAACCCATGCAGGACTCTCTGGGTCAGTCCAGCAACTCGTAACCCCTTACGTAGTTGCACCATGACCCTCATTCTAGCATCGCATGCGTGCATCCCTATGCACTGAGGTCATGCTGATCTTAGTTCATTTTCGCTCCCACGAAAATAATCGATCAGGGACAGATTTAGATTAATTATCGTATAATTAATCATGGACGTAATCACAGTAAACATGCTAATAATGTGAAAACCATTAATTTATCTCTATAAATTAATCCATATGTTCATAACATATACAGAAAAGGATTGGCCCTAGGGCACAATTCCTATCAGACTCCCACTTGCACTAGGGTACAATCATTAATCTAGCTGTTCCTACTCCTAGGTACACTGATCAATGCGTCTTATCCCCATTGACGATACATGTCTCTCATGTATGACCCTTGCAAGCGGCTTTGTCAGAGGATCAGCAACATTATCCTCGCCTGCTACTTTGCAAATCTTCACATCACCTCTGTCAATCATCTCCCTGACGAGGTGAAAACGTCTGAGTATATGTTTGGTCCTCTGGTGGGACCGTGGCTCCTTGGCTTGCGCAATAGCTCCACTATTGTCGCAATACAGGGTAATGGGATCAGAAATGGTCGGAACCACACCAAGCTCGGAGATGAACTTTCTAATCCACACAGCCTCCTTTGCCGCATCCGATGCTGCAATATACTCGGACTCCGTTGTAGAATCGGCAATCGTGCTCTGCTTGGAACTCTTCCAACTCACGCTGCCACCGTTCAGGAGAAACACATATCCAGACTGCGATTTAAAGTCATCTTGGTCGGTTTGGAAACTAGCGTCTGTGTAACCCCTTACACATAGCTCTTCATCAGTTCCACCGTAAACCAAGAACTCATCCTTAGTCCTTCTTAAGTACTTAAGGATATTCTTGACAGCGATCCAATGATCCTCACCAGGGTCTTGTTGGAATCGGCTTGTCATACTCAGGGCAAACGACACATCAGGTCGAGTACATAGCATGGCATACATGATGGATCCTATGGCCGAGGCATAGGGGATCCCACTCATGCGACCTCGCTCAACAAGTGTCCTCGGACACTGTTTCTTGCTTAGGGTCAGCCCATGATTCATCGGAATGAATCCCTTCTTGGAATCTTGCATACTGAACCTCTTCAGTACCTTATCCAAGTACGTGCTTTGACTCAACCCAAGAAGCCTACGAGATCTATCCCTATAGATCTTGATTCCTAGAATATAGGCGGCTTCTCCTAGGTCCTTCATTGAGAAGGATTTTCCCAACCAAGATTTTACAATCTCTAAAGTTGAGATATCATTCCCAATGAGTAGTATGTCATCGACATACAGTACCAAGAACACAATCGTGCTCCCACTAACCTTCTTGTAAACACAAGGTTCGTCAGGGTTTTGTAGGAAGCCAAACTCTTTGACGACCTCATCAAAACGATGATTCCAACTCCTGGATGCTTGCTTCAATCCATAAATGGATCTCTGAAGCTTGCACACCTTGTCTGGTGCCTCAGGACATTCAAACCCCTCGGGTTGTATCATATACACATCCTCGGGCAGCCTTCCGTTAAGGAATGCTGTTTTGACATCCATCTGCCATATCTCATAGTCATAATATGCAGCTATGGCAAGGAGGATCCTAATGGATTTGGCCATTGCAACAGGCGAAAACGTTTCGTCATAGTCTATACCATGACGTTGCGTAAATCCCTTTGCAACTAGCCTCGCCTTGAAGACGGTGACGTTGCCGTCCATGTCGGTTTTCTCCTTGAAAACCCACTTGCACCCTACGGGTTTTACCCCTTCAGGTGGAGTGACCAAGTTCCAAACTTGGTTGTCGTACATGGACTGCATCTCAGCCTTCATGGCTTCAACCCATTTTTCTGAGTTGGGATCTACGATGGCCTCTTGATAGGTGGTGGGTTCACCACGCTCCGTGAGCAACACATCCTTGTTTTCAGTCACGAGAAATCCATAGTATCTCTCTGGCTGGAAACGTGTTCTATCAGACCTTCGTGGTCCTTGTGTTTGTGGAGGAGCTTCCACAACCTCTTGTGGAACTTCTCCAGTTTCCGTCTGCGCCTCTGGCGTGTCTTGTGGAGCTTGAACTTCTTCAAGCTCTATCTTACTCCCACTGTTTCTCTTGGAAACAAGGTCCTTCTCTAAGAAGAATCCATTCCTGACCACAAACACTTTGTTGTCAGTTGGGCAGTAGACGTAATACCCTTTGGTCTCTTTAGGGTATCCCACAAATAGACACTTGAGGGATTTGGGAGACAGTTTATCGTTAGGCTGCTGCTTAACATAAACTTCACATCCCCAAACCTTGAGGTAAGACAAATCGGGACTCTTCCCTTTCCATATCTCATATGGTGTCTTCTCAACGGATTTAGACGGAACACGGTTAAGTGTGAACGCGGCAGCTTCTAAAGCATACCCCCAGAAGGATGGCGGAAGATCGGTCTGACTCATCATAGATCGAACCATATCCAATAGGGTTCGATTCCTCCTCTCAGACACACCATTCCACTGTGGTGTTCCAGGGGGAGTCAGTTGTGAAACTATTCCACAACTACTAAGATGATCAGTGAATTCTTGACTCAAATATTCGCCTCCTCGATCAGATCGAAGGATCTTTATTTTCTTGTCAAGTTGGTTCTCAACTTCATTTTGAAATCTTTTGAACATTTCAAAAGACTCTGACTTGTGCTTCATCAAGTAGATATACCCATATCTACTGAAGTCGTCAGTGAACGTAATGAAGTACGAGTAACCACCTCTGGCCTGCACACTCATGGGTCCACATACATCACTATGTATGATTCCCAAAAGGTCAGATGCCCTTTCACTTTGGCCAGTGAAAGGCGCTTTTGTCATCTTGCCAAGTAAACAGGATTCGCAAGCATCATATGATTCAAAATCAAATGATCTTAGAAGTCCATCTCTATGGAGCTTCTCAAGGCGTCTCTCGTTTATATGACCAAGGCGACAGTGCCAAAGGTACGTAGGATTAGGTTCGCCAACCTTAGTCCTTTTAGTATCAATGTTATAGATATTATTATGTCTTTGTTTCAATTCTAAGATATAGTGGTTATCATGCAGATCTCCATAAGCATATAACACATTATCCTTGTAAATTGAACACCTTCCATTACCATTCATACAAATAAAACCTTCCTTATCCAAATAAGAAAGTGATATAATGTTTGAACTTAAACATGGAACGTAATAACAATTATTCAAAGACAAAATAAGCCCAGTGGGCAAAACTAGCTCGTATGTCCCTACAGCAACAGCAGCAACCCTTGCTCCATTGCCCACACGTAGGTCCACCTCGCCTCTGCTCAGCTTTCTACTTCTTCTCAACCCCTGCACATTAGTACAAATGTGAGAACCACAAGCAGTATCCAATACCCAAGTGGTAGGAGTAGACAAGTGAACGCCTATAACAAAGATACCTGAAGTAGAAGCCTCATTCTTCTTCTTCTTCAGATCTTCCATGTACAGCTTACAATTTCTTCTCCAGTGACCCGGCTTCTGGCAGAAGAAACAAACTGCATCCTTTGAGGTCTTTGCCTTCTTGGCAGGAGGTGGGTTAGGTCTTGCTGCAGGCTTGGTCCCACCAACCTCAGCATCTCCTTTCCTCTTTCCTTTGCCCTTCCCCTTTCCCTTGTTCTGAACTAACAAGACAGTGCTAGGCGCCTTCTTAATAGATGCCTCAGCAGTCTTTAGCATCCCATGCAGTTCAGACACTGATTTCTCCATGCCATTCATATTGAAGTTTAAGACGAACTGGTCATAACTTCTGGGCAGCGAATGCAGGATCAAATCCGTCGCTAGCTCTGGCAAAATGGGAAATCCCAGCCTAGCAAGGTGATCTATGTGCCCCTGCATCTTCAAGACGTGGGCACTCACAGATCCACCTTCTGCCATCTTGCAAGAGTAGAGAGCTTTTGAAGTCTCAAACCTCTCTTGCCTTGCCTGTACTTGGAACATTTCCTTGAGATGTGTTATCATCTCATATGCCCCTTTGTTCTCCAAGTTCTTCTGAATCTCGGGAACCATGGTAACGAGCATAAGACAGGCAACGTCCACAGAGTCAGTCTGATGCTTCTCGTAAGCATCCTTCTGAGCTCTTGGAGCATTGGCAGCAGGCTGTTCAGGGATGGGGTTGTCCAGGACGTAGAGCTTTCTCTCCTGGGTGAGAACAATTCTCACATTCCGGTACCAGTCGAGAAAGTTAGTCCCAGTCAATTTGTCCTTCTCAAGAACAGATCGCAGTGATAGTGAGGGAACGTTTGTTGCCATTTGATTCTACAATTCAGATATGCAAAGTTTAATTAGCAGGAAAATAAAATATATCCACCATTTTATAAAACCCAGTAAAATTTATTATTAGTGGCTAAGACCCATATTTCACCAAAGTCTACCGTCGCTGAGGGCGATCATGCATCCTTTGGCTATTTAGGTAGGTAACTCCTTACCAATCACATCTCTATGTGACTGTATCATCATATGATACGGCATGTTTATCCCATCTAATGCCTTGAGGCCCAAAACCGTTTTGATAGCCCCATTAAGTCACACAATAAAACTTGTGAATGGCAAGGCCCAAACGACGAGGCCGAAGCCCAGCCCCATATCATCAACGGCGTCACTTAAACACGTGTCGCTGAGGGCGATCAGCGCATTTAATGACCCAAGATTTCAATGGGCGTCGAACTGAAAACCCCCATCCACCCGTGTCTCCTCAAGGTCAAGGCAGATACGTGTCGCTGAGGGCGATCACCGCTCCACGATGAACAAGATTTCAACAGGGTGTTTTATTGATGGCATTAAAACTTAAGATTTTCTAAAAGGGTTTGATTTTTGAAAAAGTTCGGTTTTATAGTTTAATTTTAAAACTCCTTTTAAAATTAAACGAGTCATGCCATATGTTTATTCCCCAAGTGTATCATATACACATAAACATGTGCACGGATTATGCATCATATGCAAAATCCCATGCTCGTATCGCATACGAATATGTGGCGCCAAAAGTGGGGTAATTAGCATGTTAAAATCGCGTCCTAAACATACATCTAGCGCTTTGTATCACATACAAACTAAATGCAAACTGACATACATTGTGTTTAGATATGGCTCACCTATCCTAATAATTCTCCCAAGCCAATGAGAGAATTTTTCTAAAAAGAAAAACTTAAAATTACAAGAGAGTAAACCCCAGTTACATTGAGGTATAAACTGAAAAGTAAATTTACATCGGATAGAGGGAGACGACACGCAGGCCGTATACACCATAAACCTAGAGCCATATCCAACACCACACAATTACATATATGAACACTTCATACAATCATGTCAAACACAATATATATCCAACACACATCAAAAACGATTTTTGTAGGTGTTAATTAGGATGTGCAATTTTAACATGCCTTTTCTTGAAATTAGGCCAATTATCAATAATTATAAAATTCAGGAATCATATTCCAAAATTTTAATTATTGACCCAAAAATTTTAAAATTCATAATTTTATTCAAATTTTCAGTCACCCACATAATATTATGATTAAAACACTTTTAACCATAATTATATGGGAATTTCGACTTTGGCCTATATTTACAAGAAAAATTCCAAATCAATCATATTGACTTCTTTATGTATCACATACATAAATTTGCACCTTTTCTTGTAGATTCAATTTTAACAAAACATTCGGTGGATTTTTTTGTAAAACCAATACATGATCGAAAAAGGTAAAACACGCCAAGCATACATCACATGCACACCAAAATGATTTGAAATCCAGGACTAGCGTGGCTCTGATACCACTGTTGGGAAATCCCCGGGGAAACACACAGCGGAAGAAACGTAAATTAAAAAAAACTTGCGCCCCCAGGAAAATCCCACCCTGAGATCCGCTAGCTGAATTTAAAACCAGATACGAAAAGTGTTATACCTCAGGTTTTCAATCGGATTGGTGATACTGGTGAGTCTAGAAGTCCGTCTACACGTCCTTCCTCTACCGGTGATCCACACGAACAGTTTCCCGAACACGAGGTGCTAGCCTCCACGCCTCTTTCTCCAAAGAGACTTGGGATCCAATCTACAGTTTGTGAATTCAGGAACTCCTTCTGTGAACTCTAGGTGGATGGCGCCACAGAAAAGTTGACAGCAACAAAACTCCTTTTGTTCTTCTCCTTCTCTAAAACCCTAGGAACCCACAACTTTCGATAACTCTCCTAACCCCTTAGAAGAAAATCGACTTCTCTCTCTAGGAAGGTGGGTAGCGAAATTTCTCTCTCTACAAAGAGGAAAATCGACTTGCTAGGCAAACTTAGGGTTTTTTTCAATTGTGCATGAATGGCATGAATTATGGAGGTAGGCGACTTTGTGGGCTTATATTTACTAAAATTACAGTAATTTTATAAATATAAAATCCATGATATTCTGATAATATCATATCTTTAAGACTTTAATATCTAATTAAAATATTACAATAATATTTTAATTCTAATTCAAATCCCTAACTCATGGAATCAAATTGAAGATCAAATCTTCCAATGGGACCCACATGAGCTAGGCGCCTAATGCTCCTCCATTATTGGGAATTTTATAAATCAAAAATAACTCCTAAAATTAGGGAGTCATAACCAACTTATTTTATCCCAAGGTTTTTGAATTAAAATATTACAATAATATCTTTAATTCAAATTTTGAATTCTGAATTTAAATTCTTTATTGAATTAAAATATTACCCCAATATCTTAATTCAAATCTAGAATCTCAAATTCAAATTCAAATTCATGACTTAAATTAATAAAACATTTTTATTAATTAAATCACCTAAAAATGAGGCGCCATCCTCAAGCAAAATATTAGGGAATTTTATAAATCAATAATCTCCTAACTTTTAGGAATTATTTAATTTATTATTTCCCAATATTTAAATTGCAAATAATTAATCTCTATTAATTATTTACCAATTATTTAAACCTGTAGAAAATTTAAGACAAGACATAATGTCCCAGACATTTCCTCTGTGTCTTAAATTAGGCCACGGAGTGACCCACGAATTACCCTAATTCGTGTCCCTTAAAAGGTGTGTTCTAATCCTGCTTGTGTGTGAGCCAGCAGGCCCCACGTGAAGTTGGCAGTAGGTCATCCCCATGTCCTACAAGTCGTGAGCGGACTCTAGCAAGCCATCGCGACTACCCAAAACACGTGAGTTGATCGATCGTTACCAGAACCGATTTTAACCTTCGTACTTCCTAGGCACTGACCCTATTGTTCTGCGATATCTTGGTCATGGATCAGGCACGGGAAAGTCATCCATGATCCAAACCTTTACTTTCTCGATCTCCTTGAGTAAGTCCCATTATCTAGCATGGCCATGCATTTTCCTGGACAGACTCATCGAGGGCGCCAGTAAGATATCTCCCAAATTAATGGGGAACAAAATCCCAATTTTGGTCAGTCCACATTCCTCAGCACGGCAATCAACCAGACCCGTACTTAGCCCTTATGGCTACCCTGCTACGGCAACGTTAGACTAAGCCAAAGTCTGACAACTGCAACGCCGGAATAATGATGACGTCAGGTCTAAGGCGTCGTGATAGGTTTACAAGAGAGGCAAGCTGATGACTAAACCCATGCAGGACTCTCCGGGTCAGTCCAGCAACTCGTAACCCCTTACGTAGTTGCACCATGACTCTCATTCCATCATCTAGTGCGTGCATCCCTATACACTGAGGTCATGCTGATCTTAGTTCATTTTCGCTCCCACGAAAACAATCGATCAGGGACAGATTTAGATTAATTATCGTATAATTAATCATGGACGTAATCACAGTAAACATGCTAATAATGTGAAAACCATTAATTTATCTCTATAAATTAATCCATATGTTCATAACATACATAAAAAGGATTGGCCCTAGGGCACAATTCCTATCACCTCCGACATAGTTATTGGAATTTTCCCGCCATTTCTTGTCTTACACTATCTCTTAATGCATGTGGATCAACCTTGTTCTCACCCTTATTATAAGTATAGTATACCCTTTGATCTCTCGGAAACTAAAATTTATATTGTATTGATATATGAACTATGTACCTCAAAACGGTGTCGCATCTGTACTGGTTACGTACCCATACGGTATGTTGTTAAGATTTCGAGTTAAATCTTAAGATCTTATGATTTTACGATATTATCTAAGCTAATTGATCTCGATCATAGGTATGATCTAAATTTACTAGGATCTCATCGATCATCTTATCTATTTTATACCTCTTTCGATCGTAAAAAAGAACTCGGAAAAGATGTTAGTTAAATATTATAAGATGTATTTTGTTAAGTTTTTGGAAAATATATTTACAAATTTACAAATTCTTAAGTTGCTAATAAAAGGGTTTTAGTGGCAACTTAAATTGCCACTAAAACCCTTTTATAGTGGCGACTTTAAATAATGTCACAAAAAGATTTTAGTGGCAAGAACCTTGTCGCCACTATTAAACTTTCAGTGGCAACAAAATCAGTTTTGCCACAAAAAAAGTTTTAGGGGCAACGTAAAAGTTGCCACCGATAACTTTATAGTGGCAACGTTGAATAAATTGTCACAAAAAACCTTTTAGTGGCTAGAACTATGTCGCCACTATTGAGCTTTCAGAGGCAACGTCATAACTGTCGTCGCAAAAGATGTTTTAGTGGCAAGATTTGTTTCGCCACTATTGACCTTTCAGTTGCAACATTATTAATGTCATCACAAAATATGTTTTAGTGGCAATGTAAAAGTTGCCACTGATAATTTATACTGGCGACAGAGAAAAATTGTCACAAAAACAGTTTGGTGGCAAGATAGTTGTCGCCACTATTGACCTTTCAATGGCAACAGCTTTATTGACGTCACAAAAGATGTTTTAGTGGCAATGTAAAAGTTGCCACTGATAATTTATAGTGGCGACAGAGAAATATTGTCACAAAAACAGTTTTGGTGGCAAGATAGTTATCGCCACTATTGACCTTTTAGTGGCAACATCTTTAATGACGTCACAAAAGATGTTTTAGTGGCAATGTAAGTGTCGTCACTAATGTTGTTTTCGTGGCAAATTTTAAAATATTGTCACAGAAAGTATGAAAAATTCATCTTATATATACTTTCAGTGGCAATCGATAAAAGTCGCCACTAAAAGAGGACTTTCGGTGACAAAATTCTATGTTGTCACTAAAGAGTCGCCACAAAAAGTTCATATTGTTGTAGTGATTCGTGGGTAATTACATTTGATGGGATTCTGCATTATTTTTCCAATCTTGCGCATATGATCATGGGACATGTGGTTAATTATGTTTTATTGGATTTTTACATCTTTGCCATATTAATGCTTGTTTGCTGGGCATCTTCTTTTGTTATGGTTAATTTCATTTTAGCCTATTTGTGATGTGGAGCTTTATGTTAAGAATAATAATGGCTAAAGGTATAGAATGTATGACCTCTTATTTGTTTCCCTGTTATTGGACTTTTGGACCAAATTGCTCTTGTTGATTAATATTTAGTTTCAGTTTTACGTATTTGTTTTGTAATTCTGTTAATATTAATTTTGGATTTATTTTTTCTGCAATATTTAGATTGAAAGTTATGTTTATATTTATATATGTTTGACAGTTTGTATGCTTTACTGTCTATATATGTTGTATATATATATATATGTAACTTTTATTTTTGAGCATGTGCACTGTATGTCAAACGCTAGACTTTTATATGGAAGGTGTTATGATTTGTTCTTCATACATGTTTATGTATATTTGAGTTATAAAAATAAATATATATATATATATGGTTTGATGCTGACGGTTTACTTGTGCCTATATATATTACCTATATATATTATATATATTGAGTTTTTTTTAAAAAAAAATATGTATGTGTGATGTTCATGTGATATATTATTATTCAATTAAAGTGTGTAGCATGATTAATATTTGTTAATACACATGAATTAATATGATGTGCTGTGAATTTAATTATATATTTTGTTGCATATTTATGTATGAAATGCACATTTTGAAGTTTCTTGTGATATGCATATTTGATTTAAGGAGTAGCCACAACATCCTTTATATAGAATATATGCATCTATGTTTTTGTTCAACAAAATTTTATATATCACTTATGGATTTAAAGATTCTAAATTTAATTAGATGTGTTCTTGTGATTTTTCTTTGCCCACAGGGAGAATGTCATATTTGCATGTTTAATTAGGATGAAATAGAAATTGCTTTATGTTTCTTAAGTAGCCTACAGGTATTAGGGAACATGAATGCCTTCTAGTTTCATCATTAAAGGTAAACTTGAATTTTTGTATGCTAATTTCTTTACCCACAGGTAGAATTTAGTAGTACGTAATTCATGTCATGTATGACCTGCATTGGTGAGCATACTAATTTTTCGTGATGATATATGCCTCATTACAAATATAATTAGGCAAAACACCCTTNCAAACATTCCAATTTAGTCCTTAAAAGTATTAAAAACACTAAAACCTAAACCCTAAAACCCAAACTATAAACTCTAAACCCTAAACCTTAAAACATAAACCCTAAAAAATCTAATTTGAGCAATCAGGTCCCTCACCCATTCTTATCTCATTATTCTCAATTCCCCCTCTTTTCATCATCTTCATTCATTTTAGTCCCAAATCCTCAAAATAAAATTGTAAAGTGTCCCAAAATTCTTCCAAACATTCTAATTTAGTCCTTAAAAATATTTAAAACCCTAAACCCCAAAATCTAAACCCTCAAACCCTAAACTTTAAAGGCCAAAGTCCTATTTAGGTCCCCTAATTTTTTTTCATCATCTTCATCGGTTCATCATCATCATTCGTCATCTTCATCGGATCATCATCATCATTCATCATCATCTACTTTTCAACTCACAAAATCGAGCTCATGTATTCTGTTCTTTGAACAATTATAGTTTCTGGTTGCTTGTAGTTGATTAAGAAATTTTTGGATATGATAATTATTGTAAAATCATGTTTAGCCTTGAGAATAATTTCCGAACTCGTGAACCCCTATTTTTCGCGATTCTGAGATGAACAATTTGTTGGCTTAATCGTATTTGTTTCTTGAAATTGATTTAAGGGTTATCTATTTCAACACCTTAAGATTATTTACCATCTATAAATTTTGTGTAAATACCCCAACTTCCTGGAGTTTCGAAAAATGGGGACTCTTATGGTTTTATGGCTTCGTTTTTCAAAGTTTATGGACATATCAAACTTCAATCTAGAAATCAATACATGGGATTGAATTTAGATGTTATTATATTCAAAACCCTGGGAAGATATTCATCAACCGAGCTCAAAATGGACCGGAAATGGCGGAAATCAGTGTGCGTGAACAGTGGAATCGCATAGATGGATGATGATGGTGGTGGTTTAGATTGATTGGGGTTTTAGAGGGGTGTTTTGGGGATTTGACATGAGATGAAAATAAAAAAATATTTTTAAGGACTTTAGGATTTTAGGGTTTAGAATTTTAGGGTTTTAGGGTTTAGGATTTAGAGTTTTAGGGTTAGGGTTTAGGATTTAGGGATGTTAATATTTTTAAGGACTAAATTGGAATGTTTTGAAGAGCTTTGAGACACTTTACAATTTTATTTTGAGCATTGGGACTAAAATGAATGAAGATGATGAAAAGAGGGGGAATTGAGAATAATGGGATAAGAATGGGTGAGGGACCTAATTGCTCAAATTAGATTTTTTAGGGTTTATGTTTTAGGGTTTAGGGTTTAGGGTTTAGGGTTTATAGTTTGGGTTTTAGGGTTTAGGTTTTAGTGTTTTTAATACTTTTAAGGACTAAATTGGAATGTTTGGAAGAGTTTCGGGACACTTTACAATTTTATTTTGAGGATTTGGGGCTAAAATGAATGAAGATGATGAAAAATGTAAATCCAGGGACTGATTTGCTAGTTTACTCAATTTTTATGTTAAAAAATGTAAATCCATTCATCATGCCAAGGTGGAAAAAAAAATAAGAATGCTCAGTCATGATGCCACGTAATCAAGTCAGACAAAAAAAATGACACATAAGCAAAAAAAATTGCCACATGTGCATTGAGTCAAAATTGAGGGCATAATTGAAACGTTAGTTGCACATTGAGGGCATGTCTGAACAAAATGAAACGTTAGGGGCATAACTGAAAATCACTGCAAACGTTAGGGGCATGAAAGGGTGTTTTGCCAATATAATTAATTGTCTAAATTTTCTGCAACAACTTCATCTCTTTTATTTGGTGAAACATCTGAAAAGATTTTTTTATCTGGTGATAACTATAAGGCGTGGAAGGAATCAATCTTTCTACATTTGGGATGCCTAGACCTTGACTATGCTCTTCGTCAGGAGGAGCCTCTTGTGACCACAAATGCTAGCACTCCTGCTAAGATTGCTATGTATGAGCGCTGGGAGTGATCTAATCGCACCAACTTGATGTTTATAAAATCTCGCATAAGGGCTAGCGTTCGAGGGTCCATTCCTGATAAGGAGAAAGTCATTGGCTAGCACCTTGATGGCTCAATTGTCATCAATGAAGTACACTGGCACTAGCTCTGTGCGTGAGCACATAATGCAAATGAGAGACATAGCTGCACAACTTAAGTCCTTGGATATTGAAGTTACTGACACTTTCTTGGTGCAGTTGATCCTCAATTCTCTACCTTCTCAATTTGGACCTTTTAAAATCACTTATAACACACAAAAAGAAAAATTGTCTGTTAATGAATTATTGTCCATGTGTGTACAAGAGGAAGGAAGGTTGAAGTTTGAGAAGGGTGAGAGGTCTAATGAGGCTCACATTGTGACAAACACCAAGAAGAAAGGCCATAAAAAGAAAGGCAAGAAGAAGGATCTTGCTCCTGGTTCTGAAAAGAATAAGGATGCAATTCGTTGCTTCTTTTGTAAGAAAAAGGGACATGTTAAGAAAGATTGTCCTAAACGTGAGGCCTTGTTGATTAAGAAAGGTAACCTCTTATCCTTTGTGTGTTTTGAATCTAATTTTGTTGATATTTGTCATGATACATGGTGGATTGATACTGGTTCTACAATCCATATTGCTAATACCATACAGGGTTTTCTAAACCGAAGGAAACCTAGTCCTAGTGAACATCAAGTCTTTCCTGAAAATCGGATCGGTTCACGTGTTGAAGCTATCGGGACTTTTAGAGTTATTTTAAATACTGGCTTTGTATTAGACCTTGAGCAGACTTTTTCTGTTCCAAGTTTTTCAAGAAACTTAATTTCTGTTTCCAGAATAATTCCTTTGGGTTTTTCCTTGCACATTAATGGTTCTTCTTTTGACTTGTTGAAAGATGGTGTTTCTGTTGGAAAAATTTCTTTGGATAATGGTCTGTATAGGATCCATACAAATTTAAGTACTGCTGGTAGCTTAGTAACTATGCATGAAAATGTTGGTATTAAATGTGGTATCATGAATGATAAATCCTCTATGTTGTGGCACAAAAGATTGGGACACATCTCTGTTGAGAGAATCACAAGGTTAGTGAAAGAAGGGATTCTACAATCCTTAGATTTTTCTGACCTAGATTCATGTGTGGACTGCATTAAGGGTAAGCAGACTAATGTGTCACATAAAGGTGCAAAGAGAAGTTCTGATTTATTAGAAATAATACACACTGATATTTGCAGTCCTAACATTGGTTCTAAAGATCCAAAATATTTTATTTCCTTTATTGACGATTATTCACGTTTTATGTATGTTTATTTGCTTTATAATAAAAGTGAAGGACTTTATGTCTTCAAAATCTATAAAGCAGAGGTGGAAAATCAATGTGAAAAACGCATTAAAATTGTGAGGTCGGATAGAAGAGGTGAATATTTTGGAAGGTACACTGAGAGTGGACAAGCACCTGGTCCATTTGCTAAATTCCTTGAAGAGCAAGGTATTGTTCCACAATATACCATGTCTGGCTCACCTGATATGAATGGTGTGGCTGAAAGAAGGAATAGGACATTGTTGGACATGGTGAGGAGTATGTTAAGTAACTCTAAACTTCCTACATTCTTGTGGAGAGAAGCTTTAAAGACAGCTGTATATATTCTTAATAGGGTTCCAACAAAAGCTGTATCAAAAACACCTTTTGAAATTTGGAAAGGTTGGAAACCTAGTTTGAATCATATACGTGTTTGGGGTTGTCTTGCTGAGGTTAGAGTGTATAATCCACATGAAAAGAAGTTAGATCCAAGGACTATTTCTGCATATTTTGTTGGTTATGTTGAAAAGTCTAAGGGTTATAAATTTTATTGTCCTACTCATAATTTGAAGTTTGTAGAATCTAGAAATGCAAAGTTTCTTGAGAATGATATAGTTAGTGGGAGTAATCAATTTCATGACTTAGTCAATGAGAAAGATTCTGAAGTAACTCCTACTACTAGTGGTGAAAGTGAAACTATAGTTCTTATTGACTCACATCCAGTTGAGGTCATTAGAGAACATAATGTTGTTCCACCTACCCCAGTTGATCATGTTGAAAGAGATGATTCTGTTTTTTAAGAGGCACCTCATAATGCTCTTGAGGAACCTCTAGAAGAGTCTCTTATTGAGGAACCTCAACTTTCACAAGAGGTTGAATTAAGAAGGTCATAAAGGGTCAAGAAACCTGCTATTTCTAGTGACTACATGGTGTACATGTTAGAATCTGATTATGATGTCAATTTAGTAGATGACCCTGTAACGTTTTCACAAGCTATGGATTGTAGTAATTCTAAATTGTGGTATGATGCTATGAATGATGAGATGAAATCTATGGCACATAATGAAGTCTGGGATCTTGTAGAATTGCCTAATGGAGCTAAGCCTGTTGGCTGTAAATGGGTTTTTAAGACCAAAAGGGATTCTTTGGGCAATATAGAGCGCTACAAGGCCAGATTAGTTGCTAAAGGTTTTACTCAAAAGGAAGGAATAGACTATAGAGAAACTTTTTCTCCCGTGTCTAAAAAGGATTCTTTTCGTATAATCATGGCATTAGTTGCTCATTTTGATATGGAATAACATCAAATGGATGTGAAAACGGTTTTCCTCAATGGAGATCTTGAGGAAGAGGTATACATGAAACAACCTGAAGGGTTTGTATCTTCTGCTGGTGATAGTCTAGTTTGCAAGTTAAAGAAATCTATATATGGACTTAAACAAGCTTCACGACAATGGTATTTAAAGTTTCATAATGTGATCACATCTTTTGGTTTTTTTTAGAACATTATGGATCAATGTATATACCATAAGGTCAGTGGGAGTAAAACTATTTTCTTGGTCTTATATGTAGATGATATTTTGCTTGCATCAAGTGACTTGGGTTTATTACATGAAGTGAAACAATTTCTTTTCAAGAGCTTTGACATGAAAGATATGGGTGAGGCATCTTATGTCATAGGCATAAAGATCCATAGAGATAGGTCTCAAGGCATCTTAGGATTGTCACAAGAGACTTATATAAACAAAGTTCTTGAGAAATTTCGGATGAAAGATTGTTCACCAAGTGTAGCACCTATTGTAAAAGGAGATAAATTTATCTTATCTCATTGTCCCCAAAATAATCTTGAGAAGAAAGAGATGGAGAACATTCCTTATGCTTATGCTGTTGGAAGTTTGATGTATGTCCAAGTCTGTACAAGACCAGACATAGCCTTTGTGGTGGGAATGTTGGGAAGATATCAAAGTAATCATGGTTTGGATCATTGGAAAGCTATTAAAAAGGTCTTAAGGTACTTGCAAGGTACTAAAGACTATATGCTGACTTTTAGGAAGACTGACACTCTTGAAGTAGTTGGTTATTCTGATTCAGACATGGCGGGGTGTGTTGATACTAAAAAATCAACATCTGGTTATATTTTCTTATTTGCTGAAGGAGCAATTTCATGGAAGAGTGTAAAATAGTCTTTGACTGCTATTTCAACCATGGAAGCTGAGTTTATATCCTGTTTTGAGGCTAGTTCACAGGGTTTATGGTTAAAGAATTTTATTGCTGGGCTTCAAATTGTTGACTCAATTTCTAGGCCTATTAAGGTGTACTGTGATAATTCGGCTGTTGTTTTCTTGGCTAAAAATAACAAAAGTGGAAGTCGAAGTAAGCACATTGACATAAAGTTTTTAGCCTTGAAAGAGTGTGTAAAAGCTGGTCATTTAATCATAGAACACATAAGTAGAAGAGCTACCATCGGTGTTGTGGTCATACAGAACCACAGAGCACACGACCATGAAGAAGACGTCATTCATTTTATCTTATGGACACGAAGTAGTAATACCTGCAGAAATAAGCGTCCCAACAGATAGAATAGTCAACTACCCCGACACCAACGACAGTGACTCCATGCTCGAAGAGCTAGACAACCTTGAAGAAAGATGGGAAATCGCAGTCATCAAGCAAGTCGCCTACAATCAAATGGTGGCAAAGTGCCACGACGCCAAAGTCAAACGCAGAACACTCAAAGTCGGAGACCTAGTTCTAAGAACAGTATAAAATAACCAAGTTAATTCTAGGCATGGAAAGTTAAGCCCAAACTAGGAAGGCCCATACAGGGTAACAGTAGTTCTCCCGGGAAACGCCTTCAGACTCGAGACAACGGAAGGAAGGTCACTCCCAAACTCTTGGAACATGGCTAAGCTAAAATTCTATTTTCCATAACGCAAAACATTGTATTAGAAAAAGGCCAATGAGCCATTGTACTATGATTCCAAATCAATAAAGTGCGGATTTTTGAAGATGGTATTAATTGGATGTTATTCTAATTTGATCTCTTTGATTTATATTATACCTTGCCTGCCCTTTTTTTTTTTTTTGCCTTTCTCCTTCAATCAAATTTGACCTCAAAATATCAATGTGTGAAAGTATAATCTATATATATATAGAATTCATGCTTTTAAATTTAAATTTTAAAATGCGAGAAATGTATGTTTAATAATGAGACTTAAATTTTCATAAATAGTATTATTTTATCAAATTAAATGTTTTTAGTAATAGTCCCCGTGATAATTTTGACTTGATAACTTATAAATTTCTTTTATCCTTGTGATAAATGGTGTGTGCACAAAGTGCAAGAAAGTCTTCCTCTTCCACTTCCACTAGGATTATTCAAATGGACAAACCCCATTTTCAAAATAAAAAGACAAGAGTAAAGTATTTGTGTAATGATAAAATATCTTCATTACCTGAAGCTATATATGACCTTTGTTTAAGCAATCTCAAAGATGCAACAACAAAACTCAAATTCAAAGCAAGATGCAACATCAACATCTCTGATAACTAATTATGCTTCAACCCATTTAAAGTCCATAAGTAGTACTATTCCCGAAGGAAAATTGTTTGAGATATTAGGGATTTGAGGAATATACTAATTGGAAAATGATGCCCATGTTTGAGGAATATACTAATTTGATTCATCTGGATGCACGCACTCTATAATTTGTATTTATGACTGTTTAGGAGTTTGCTTCAACCTCCCTCTTTCTTTCTTTCTCTCTCTTTTTTTTATATACTAAAGGAAAACAAAAAATGGCAAAACAAAATAAAACAAACCAATAAAGGAAGTTAGTTCGAAAATGTATTAGAGGACATACCCTCCAGACATACCTAAAACACTAAAAACCTTGGGACTGTTTGATTCTATTTTTTAAAAATAGTATTTTATTTTTATAATTACAAAAATTAAAAAAAAATTATTCAATTGTTTTCTTAAACTAATTTTAAAAACATAAGAAAACAAATTTAAAAATCATTTTAAAGAATTAAACATGCCCCTCATTTTTAGTATCTGAAAGGAAAATATTAGAATCGAGGCAGGGAAAAATCAAAGCATTCCTGATCGGACTCAGTGACCGAGCCCTACTTTTACTAGGTCGACTCTCGGGTCCAGTTGACACTTAACTCAGGCCGACCCATGTACACCCCTTTGGTCCATGAATTTGAATTGGCTTGCACTTTTTGGACTAAAACTTTGAATTAAATTTGTACTCTTTGGTTTTGAATTAGACCCAGAGAACTGGCTTGCACTTGTTGGACTAAAAATTTGAATTAAATTTGTACTCGTTGGTTTTAAATTAGACCCAGAGACCAAATCGTTTATTATTGTGATATTTAAGGGACCGAGTATTCAGAAATTGATTCGTTAACTTGGTACAAATTTAGGGACCAAAAAACAAACTTTCTCTAAAATTTATAAGGTTATATATATAATTTTTCGTAGAAGTACCTTTGTTTTCCCCAAACTATGGAGTAAGTTAGTTGTACCATTAAACATTTTTTTTCTTATCAATTGTGACTCTAAAGTTTCACATTTGTGTCAATTGTACCATGAGACCTATCATCCTCTAAATCATTAATGGAAAATGCTCACGTCAACATTTTTGGGAATATAGTCGACACAAATTGTTAAAGTTTTGAGGGTACAATTAATATGAAAATGAAAGTTTGAAGATACAACTGTCAACAAAATAAAGAAGAAATTAGTCACTTATCACATCATTATTTTTCATTAACGATTTAGACGGCGTCAAGTATTGGTATACAATTGAGACAAATGTGAAACTTTGATGGAGATTGTGCCCTAAAGCCAATCATTTTATGTATATGTTTTGAACAATACTGATTAATTTATAGATGATAAATTATGTTGTTATCATATTATTAGCATGTTTACTATGATAGCGTCCTTGATTAATTATGTGATAATTAATCTAAATTCGTCCCTGGTCGATTGTTCTCGTGGGAGCGAGAAGGAACCAAGACCAGCATGACCTCGGTGTATGGAGATACATGCACTAGAAGCTTTACGAGAGTCATGGTGCAATGAGTAAGGGGTTACAAGTTGCTGGACCGACCCGGAGAGTCCTGCATGGGTTTTAGTCATGAGCTAGCCTCTCCTGTACTCTTGTCAAGATGCCCTTAGACTTGAGGTCTTGACTATTCCGGCGTTGTAGATGTCAGACTTTGGCCTAGTCCAACGTTGCCCGTATCAGGGTAGCCATACAAGCTAGGTACGGGTTTGGTTGTTTACTGTGCTGAGGAATGTGGTTCACCAAGATGGGATTTTGTCCCTCATTGAAGATGAGAGATATCTAACTGGCGCCCTCGATGAGTCTGTCCAAGGAATGTGTGGCCACACAGGGAAATGGGACTAACTCAAGGAATCGAGAAAGTTGTGGTTTGGATTATGGATGACTTTCCCGTGCCTAATCCATGATCAAGATATCGTGTGACAATAGGGATCATGTCAAGGTGGTACTTAGGTTAAATCGTTTTGGCGTTATGCGATAACTCACGTGTTTTGGGTAGTCGTGATGGCTTGCTAGAGTCCGCTCTCGACTTGTGAGTCATGGAGATGACTTGCTGCCAACTTCACGTGGGGCCTGCTGGGTCACACATGAGCAGGATCAAGATGCCGCATTGGGACACGAATTAGGGTTAATTCGTGAGTCACTTTGGTGACACAATTTAAGACATAGTTGAATGTCTTAGGACATGAAGTCTTGTCTTAAATAAATATCTACGTTTGTGATATTTAAATTTGTTGGACAAGTTTAAATATATTAATTGTTAAATAGTTAATTGGATTAATCTATTTACAATTATATTCTTGTTTATAATATTAGGGAATAATAAATTAGATAAGCTTCCTAAAAGTTAGGAGATTATTGATTTATAAAATTCACTAATATTAAGATAACAAGCTTGAGGGTGGCTCCTCATATATGGTGATTTTAATTAATGGAAATGTTTTGTTAATTAGAGTCATGACTTGGATTTGAATTTGAATTCAAGATTTGATTTTGATTTCAAGATTCAAATTTTGAATTGAAGATATTAAGGTAATATTTTAATTTAATATTGTTGGATATTAATAAATTGGTTATGACTTCCTCAGAGTTAGGATTGTTATTTTGATTTATTAAATTCCTTTAAATTTAGGGGAGGATGGCGCATTGCTTGTGGGACCAAGAGCAAGATTTGATCTTGCATTTTGTTTCACAAAGATTGCATTTTGATATTAATTTGAATTATTGATCTTGCATTCAAGGCATAAAATTATGATATTATTGTAATCTTATAATTTTGTATTTGTTAACTCCCCAATCTCTATAAAAAGGGAAGCACAAGTCGACTTGCAAACCCTAGTTGACATAAGAGCCAAATTCGATTTTGCACTTGTGTGAGACACAAAAACGGCTAACCCTAATTTGGAGAGAGAAAAGAGTGAAAGTCGAATTTTTCCCTTAGTGAGAGAAAAATCGGCCAAGAACCCTAGAACCATTTTGGGGTTTGTGTGAGATCAAGAAAGTTGTTCTTGATCATAGGCGCCACTTTGGTCTTGGAATTCAAGAATAGTTCTTGAGTTTCAAAACGTAGATAGAGTTTCCCATATTCACTTGGGAAGAAGTGAAGGAGGCTAGCACCTGGGCATCTGCCAAACTGCTCGTGTGGATCACCGGCAGAGGAAGGACACTCAGAGTGGACTTCTCGGACTCGCGAACTCGAAGCACCGATTGATTTGGTAAAACCCTTACCCTTATCCTAGTATAAATCCATATAGCGGATCCTGGCTAGGAAATCATATGACCTGCGTGTTTAAGTTTTTTTTATTATATATTTGTTTCCGCTGCGCGCACGGCCCCTTGATTTCCCAACAAACTTTTGGATATAGTTGACAATAAAAAAGTTTAGGAATACAATTGAGACTTATCTTATAATTTGGATGCACTAATTATATGTTTGGTTAATTTCTTTAAAAGAAAGCTATGTTATTTAACGGGAAACAAACACATGTGTATTATATAACATATATAAGAGACTTGGCCAATTGCCATACCAAATATTAATATTCCAAGTACGATAGTGATCATCAACGTTTATAAACAATTAACTACATAGGTTTTATATAAAAAATATATAAAATTAAAAGTAAAATTAAGGTAACCTCAATGTGTTAGATCATGATATTTGCATTCTCAGTTATTACATGAAAGTGATGGTAATTTTTTAAAATGTCAATTTTCTCGAACATCAACGCATAATGTTGAATAGTCATTTTTATAATACGATAATTACGTTGAACATCTTACTATACCATTTTCATATTGTAATTATAAAAGTTATAAGACAGATTGTGATCAGTATGAGTCACTATATACAACTTCTATACTCCAAAGTATAAACTTAAAAATAGAATGAAACTCATGTTAACTCATTATAAATGTCACAGAGCAAGAGGTTTCAATCATTATTATATGGAGTTGTTGTATATCCGAGTTCCACATCGCTTAATTTTACCAGGACTCTCCAACCATCCATCTATAAATAAATAATCACACATCTCACCGAACACACACTAAGCCTTGCAAGTGTCAAACTCAACTTTTTCTCAAGAGCCTCCATGTTATTATTCTTAGTTGCGTCTCAAAAGGTAAACTTCCTTTCTCCTTTAATTTATTTTATTAATTTTATTATATTTAATTTTTTATTATATAGATTTTTATTTTAGTTTCATTTTCCGTCTTTTGATAGTATCATATTTTCTTTCTAGATCATTTAACTTTGTTAATATTTCTGAATTTATATTTTTCTAAGGATTTATTAATCATGGTATTAGTTTTATTAGGGATATTTTTGACGTTTTGAACTTGGTAGATTTTTTTATATATATTTTTGGGCTTAAGATTTAGAGGTGTAGGTTACCTTCCATTGGGACCTATATCACCTCTTAGGTTCTAACTGAGACTTGCATAAGGATAACCTCATGTGCCTTTCAACTCCCTTTGAAGGTTCATCCTCGAGATCCTTTTTATTTCTCTAGTTTTTAGAGGGTCATCCAATATGACACACTTTTCTAGAAAAACTTTTTATTTTTAATTTTAGGATAAATTACACTTTGATACCTTGTGGTTTGACCCTTTTTTACTTTGGTACCCTGTAGTATTCTCCATTAACACTTTGGTACTTTTGGGAGCTATTTTGTAATTTTAACCATAAAATTTTTTTCAAAAATTACATATTAACCCCAAAACAATTTCAGGAAATTACAAATAGGTCTCTAAATACATATTATTTAGTGACTAAAATGAAAATTTTAAAAACATTTTGGGGTCAATATGTAATTTTTGCAAAATTTGTTATAGTTAAAATTACAAAATAGCTCCCAAGGGTACGAAAGTGTTAATGGAGAATACCACAGGGTACCAAAGTGTCAGGTTTCAAACCACAGGGTACTAAAGTGAAATAAGGTCAAACTATAGGGTACCAAAGTGTAATTTACCCTTAATTTTATTCTCTTGATAAGTGTGCTGAATGGAGGAACATACGTACTTCTCTTATTTTTGTGTGGGTATAGTACATGGGGTTTTGTTTTTGAACAACAGTACATGGGCTTTTACCCTAAAAGGATATTTAAAGCTATCAAGTCATTGTTGTTTTTACCATTTTTTTGAGTAAACTCCCAAATTGGTCCCCGAATTATTGGGTCGCTGACAAATTGGTTCCTGATTTATGGAAATTGACAAATAGGTCCCCGAATTTTACTAACGTTAGTCAAATTGGTCCCTGAAGCCGTTAACTGCTGACGTGGCACGTTAAGTGCCACGTCAGCAGTTGGAAAACAAAAAAAAAAAAGCCAACTGTGCGTGCCACATCAGCATTAATAATAAAAAAAA
>QANZ01008186.1:182614-205657 GCA_003254925.1 Chamaecrista fasciculata
GGAGAGAGAAAGTTGTAAGGGTAATAAATAAAAATATTTTAATATGCAATTTACAAATATACCCTTTGAGTATTTTATTATTTTATAGTAAAAAGTAGGTAATTATAGGTAGTTGAGTAGGGATATGTTAGTAATTTGAGAAGTTAAAGGAGAGATAAAGGAGAAAAATAAAGGAGGAGAAGATAACTGTGAAACAAACAAGATTTTTTAGTGTAGCTCTGGTATTAAAGGAGTATTGGGAGATAAAGAAGAGATAAATAGAGATAAAGGTGCATCCAAACGCACCCTTAGTATTTTTTGAACATGGACTCCTAAACACATCCATGCTTTCAAAGACATTTTTTTAACATAATTCTTGTCACTATATATGAAATTGTTTATTTTAAAAATTAAATTTTAAATTTTTTTTCTTAAGAACCTGAGAAAAAATCCATTTTAATTTTTTTCTTTTGAAGTTCAATACTGACAGATTTTCTATTAAGCGGGGAAATCTATTTAAATTCTTGTGTGGAACTCGAATTACCTACATATAGTATCAAAGATATGAGAGCTAGTAAATGATTGTTTGAGATGATGATGATTTAGCAAAGTAGACATTCATTTAGTGTATTGACGTGTTTCAATGATTGTTTGAGATGATGATGATTTAACTGCATGATACCAAACTTAAGGCTTATTGAAGATGGTATTAATATAATGCTATTCTAATTGGATGCTATACTTTGCCTGCCCTTTTTTCTTTGTCTTTCTCCTTCAATCAGATTGGCCCTCAAAATATTAATGTGTGAGTATAATCTATATATATAGAATTCCTTCTTTTAAATTTAAATTTTAAAAATTCCAAAAATGTATGTTTAAAAAATGAGATTTAAATTTTCATAAATAGTATTATCTTATCAAATTAAATGTTTTTATTAATAGTCTCTGTGATTATTTTGACTTGATAACTTATAAATTTATTTTATCCTTGTGATAGATGGTCTGTGCACAACGTGCAAAAAAGTCTTTTTTTTCCACTTCCACTTGGAACATTCGAATAGGCAAACCCCATTTTCAGAATAAAAAGACAAGAGTGAAGCTAAAGTCATCAAATGGTGATTTGTTTAATGATAAAATATCTTCATTACTTGAAGCTATATATGACCTTTGTCCAAACAATCTCAAAGATGCTACAGATGCAACATCAAAGCTCCCATCTCATGCATAAAAGTAGGTTTGTACATTAAACAATTATGTTTAATGTATGATTTCATTTCTTCCTTTTCGGTATATCATTTACAGTTTAGAATTTGTTAGCATTGTCATTACTAATTATATTGTCTATAAATACTCATACTCATCTAAAGCAGTAATATTATAACACAATTTTCATTACTCTATCCCTCTTTGTAGGAACTAGATTGGCATGGCATCTTTCATAGATGGAAGCACAAACCTCATCAACTAAAGCTTCCAATTGACAATTTCTTTCAAAATCGTTTTGGTTGGCTGCATTTGGTCTCAATCCTGTTTCAGCAACAATCACTGGTGATGAACTTTGATCCTGAATTGATTTGGAGCCTCTGCATGCAACCCAACTGAAACAAGCATTAATTTGGTATAGTTATTTAGACATTTCTACATATCTTAGCCTTGTAGCTAGCTTGATTGTTGGGATGCAGCAGCAACTATTGTATAAGTTAAAGCATGCTATAATATTTGTGGCGGACATACTATTTCAAGAGCATGTATTTGTGAAATCTCAATTTATAGAAGAAATTAGATTTTCATTTCGCTAATTATTTACTCTTAATATGGCTTTATGAATTTTTATAACAAATTTTACAATTCATACCTCTAGCTAGCTTGATTATTGAAATGGAGCACTTGTTATTGTACTTAGTAGGAATATTCAAAACTATATCAAATCGATTCATTTGATCATACCAAATCAAATGGTACTGAAAAATAAAAGGGTAAATTACACTTTGGTACCCTGTGGTTTTACCTTATTTCACTTTGGTACCCTGTGGTTTGAAACTTGACACTTTGGTACCCTGTGGTATTCTCCATTAACACTTTGGTACCCTTTGGAGCTATTTTGTAATTTTAACCATAACAAATTTTTCAAAAATTACATATTGACCCCAAAAAATTTTCAAAAAATTACAAATAGGTCCCTGAATACATATTATATAGGGACTAAAATGAAAAATTTAAAATTTTTTTGGGGTCAATATGTAATTTTTGTAAAAGTTATTATGGTTAAAATTACAAAATAGCTCCAAAGGGTACCAAAGTGTAAATGGAGAATACCACAGGGTACCAAAGTGTCAAGTTTCAAACCACAGGGTACCAAAGTGAAATAGGGTAAAACCACAGGGTACCAAAGTGTAATTTACCCAAAATAAAATCAAACAAAATTGAACAATAAGCTATTTGATTTGGTTCCAAATGTGTTGAAATTGGTTAGTTTGCTTTGGTTAACGATTTTGATATAAAATTAATTAAACCGAACTACTAATATTTGTATATACTTTCTTATTTTTATTTGTTATATATGATTACATTTAACATAAAAACTATTATTTTTCCTTTGATCATCATATGATCGAGCATGTGAAGCATGGACACTGACACGGACATGGGATACGACACTGACACACTGACACGCCAGATTCTTAAAACTATACGACACGACATGGCATATATTTATACTAGAGGCTTTGCGTGCCCTAACGGGCGCGCAAATATGTATGTAAAATAAATGAGGGACCAAATCGTTAACTCAGTAAAAAAAGAAGGGATCAAATAATAATTTTCCTCTTATTATTAATTTTGTACTATAGTTTTAAAATGTGGACGACCAGAAAGGGGTGGAGCCATATAATATAAGATATATAAATAATTAAAATTCTATAAATTTTGATGAAAACATTAAAAATTATAATATCTATTCATACTATATATTATATGTGATATTATTTTCTATTGTTTGCCATGATAAAGTCACAAAAAATAATATTATATTCTAAAACCTATGAATATGTGTCGTGTGAGTGTCGTACGGGTGTCGGGCACGCACATGTGTCTGACACAACGACACACTGTCAAAATGAAATGTTCATGCTTTATAGAATTTTACGAAGGCCCAATAAAATCATCGGGGAAAAAAATAAGTTAAAAGTATAATTTTGTATTTATGATTGTTTAGGAGCTTGCTTAAACATCCCTCTTTCTTTGTTTATTTCTTTTTTTTTTTTGTATATACTAATGGAAAATAAAAAATGGTAAAACAAGATAAAACAAAGCAACAAAGAAAGTTAGTTTGAAAAAATATTAGAGGGCATATCCTCCGATCTGAATAAGGAGGGATAGTTAACCTAAAATCCTCGGGACTGTTTGATTCTAATTTGTAAAAGTAGTATTTTGTTTTTGAAAATTAAAAAGTTAAAAAATTTGTTGGGTTCAATTGTTTTCTTAAACTAATTTTAAAAACATAAAAACAAATAACTAGTAAAAAAAAAAAACAAGAACTACTTTTACATGTTACTCTATTTTTGGAAAAGGCAGAGAATTCAATTTTCATTAATGACAACTTAGTAGTAACCAAAAATTGCAAAATTGTTCTGCATCACTCTCATGACTCGTTTGCCTTCTCAATTTTCAAGCTTCATTTCTTTTAAAATTAATTAATTAAAAAGTTTTTTTTTTAATTTTTGTTTCTCAAAATTTGTTCTTAGAAACAAATTTAATAATCATGTTAAAGAATTGTTTTTGAGAAAGAGAATCAAACATGCCCCTCACTTTTTTAATATCCGAAAGGAAACTACTTGACTTGGGGCAGTGAAGAATCAAAGCATTCTCGATTGGACTCAGTGACCTAACCCTACTTTTACTAGGTTGGGTCTCGGGTCCGGTTGACACTCGTCTTAGTTCGGCCCGTGTACACTCCTTTGATGCATAAATTTAACCTGATTTGTACTTTTTGAACTATAAATTTGAATTAATTTCATAGTTTTTATTTTGAATTAGACCCAGGGAGCAAATCGTTTATGATTGCGATATTTTAAGGACCGAGTCATATATTTTGATTATTCAAAATATTGATTCATTATCTTGGTACAAATTTAAGGACCAAAAAATAATTTTTCTATAAAATTTATATATATATATATAAATTATTTTTCGTAAAAGCACCTTCGATGGCCCCACAACTACGGACTAAGTCTTAGTTATACCATTAAACTTTTTTTTTCTTATCAATTGTGACCCTAAAGTTTCACATTTGCCTCAATTGTACCATAAGGTCTATTGTCATCTAAATCATTAATTAAAAATGTTATAACGCCAACATTTTTGGGAAACATTTGATACAAATTGTTAAAGTTTTGGGGATACAATTGATTCAAATATGAAATTTTGAGAGTACAATAAACACCAAAATGAAGGAGAAAATAATCACTCGTCCCATCACCATTCTTTGTTAACTATTTAAACGACATTAAGGGTGTGTTTGGATTATAAGTAGGTAATGAAATGATGATTTTATGTAATGAAATGGTAATGAGAAAATTATGTAATGAAAATGGTGTTTGGATTAGTTTGAGATGTAATGAAAAAAATAGGATGTGAAATTATGAAAAAGGGTATGTAATGATTGTGGTTGGTTGAAATAATTATATGGGTTTTTTTAAATTGTATAGGGGTAGAATTGATAATTGATAAAGAAATGAGATAGAAATTAAAAAAATTGATATTTTGATTTTTTGGTTGTGGTGGTTATGAAATGAAATTGTCTTGGAATTTGTGCTAAAGATGAATATTTGTAATGAAGGTTGGAGTAGTTTTATATAATGAAATGAGAGGACCAAAATGTAAATAACATGGAAATTTTAAAAACCTTCTATTTGGTCCATGATTTTATATCGATTCAACGAATCGGTCCTTATGAAGTGAAATGTATGACTCGACCCGTAAAAAATTGCATTCATCAACGATTTGGTCTCTCTCTTAATTTCAATGACAAAAAAAAAATAAATTCAGGGACCAAAATAGAATAATTTTTACAAATTCATGAACCAAATCATTTATCTTCAACTAACAACAAATTATTATTCATAATTTGATAAATAGTTTCAACAATATACTATATATTAAAAAATAAGATAATTATTTGAAAAAAAAAATAATTTATTTGAAAGATTATTGTTTTTCAATTTTATTTTAAAATTTTTATACTACAAAAAATATTACCCATATATATACTAGAGAAGGGAACAAAATTTATATTTTCCATTCGGGCTATCCGTGTAAGGGTCTAAGCGAAGACTAATCCCATTTGGGTTACAGAGACGAAATGGTTGAGCCCTCCTAATAATGTCGACTCAAGGGATCAAACTTGGGTCCTCTCACCTAGGGGGTAGCTTGCCAACCACAACACAAAACACTTGTTGGTCAAAAATTGTATATTTTGATTACTCACGTATTGACTTGTTAAGTTGATATAATTCCAAAGATTAAAATAATTTTTTAATTAAATAATATAAATATATAATATAATATAATATAATATATTTGTAAAATAAAAAATATTGATATATTATTTTATTATATATATATATATAGACACTAATGCGTGTAATATATCTTATATTATATGGCTCCACCCCTTTCTGGTCGTCCATGTTTAAAACTATAGTCTATGAAATTAAAAATAAGAGAAAATTAACTATTTGGTCTCTCTTTCTTTACTAAGTTAACAATTTAGTCCCTTATTTATTTTACATACATATTTGCGTGCCCGTTAGGGCACCCAAAGCCCCTAGTATATATATATGAGAGAGAGGGGGAGGTATGATTAAAAAAAAAAAGATAAAATAATAATAATAATAATAATAATAATAATAAATGATGAATAGAGAGAGAAAGTTGTAAGTATAATAAATGAGGGTATTGAAAATTACTATTTTGTCAAATAATTTTTTTATATTTCTATTAGAGTATAGGTAATTATAGGTATTTGAATAGGGTATGTTAGTAATTGAGATGAAAAAAGTAATGAAATGATGTTGTAATAAAATAATATTTTTGTAATGAGTTTGTAATTGGTAAATAAACAGCTTTGTTGCACTGTAGTTCAAATTATGTATTGAAAATGAAGATAATTAGTTTGTAATGGTTTTATAACCATTTCCCAAACACAACCTAAGTCTTGGGATACAATTAAGAGAATATATGAAACTTTAGAAGTATTATTCATAAAAAAAAATTTAAATACAACTGAAACTTATCTCATAATTTGGATGCACCGATAATACGTTTGCCTAATTTCTTTTAAAGGAAGCTACGTTATTCAACAGAAAAACAAAGACATGTGTATTCTAAAACATATATAATATATATTAGACTACATAGCTTTTATATAATCATCGATGTATAAAATTGAGAGTAAAATTAGGGTAGCCTCTCAATGTGTTAGACTGTTAGATCATCAAATTCGCATACTCAATCATTACATGAAAGTAATGGTAATTTTATAAAATGTTAATTTTCTCGAATATCAACACATAACATTGAATATGTTATAAAATATAACAAATATGAATACTCAAAGAATAGAGAAAAGTAAGAGGGGAGAGTGGTTCTTATCATTCAACTCATTTCATCCACTTTACATCAACACCTAAAGCCTCTATTTATAGGCTAAAGGATCTATAAGGGAGATGTACCAACTTAATGTACATAATAAAGGGATAAGGTCATATTCATGTACATAGAGAAAGTAAAAGAAAACTCAAACTTCTATGCATAGAGAATACCAAAAGACAAATGTGGATATTCACAAACTTAATTATTTATAACACTCCCCCTTGAATATCCACAATTTATTGATACGCATTACATGCTGCCTCATTAAAAACCTTGCCAGGAAAACCCAGTGGGACAAAACCATGGCGAAGGGAAAAAGAGTACAGCGCGTATCTCCCCCTCATCATAACATCACTAAGGATCTTTTAATTTTCGCATTCAAATCTGATGAACCAATTTCTCAAATGTTGCAATTGGCAATGCCTCCATAAATAAATTTGCTAAATTATCACTTGAGCGAACTTGTTGAACTTCTATGTCGCCTTGCTTTTGATATCACAAGTAAATCTGCTAAATTCTCTTTTAGCTGAACTATACATGTCATATTATCTTCATACAATAAGCTTGACAGAGTTCCCTGCAAAAACAAATTACACATCTTCTGGATGTGTTGAATTAGTAGTCTCAACTAAACACATTTTTTATTTGCCTTATGCATTGTCTCTGAAGGTCAGATAATCAGCTAGCATCTACATCATAAAGTAATGATGAACTAAATCTATTTAAATAAAATAAACCTTTATCTTTAAAATATTTTTTCATTCCTTATCAATGTCATTGATTAAGGAAGAACTATATCTCGCTAGCAAGTATACAGAAAACATTAATCCTCTTATAATATTAAGATATGGTACTACAAGACCAAAGAATTTCATCTTCATTTGAGGTTAATAGGATACTTTATCACTTCAAATGATTTATCTAACCATCATGGTTACACCATGTCCATGCACCTTATCCATTTGAAAGTATCTTAATACACTTTTTACATAATATGAGTAATAACCTCACTATTATAATATACTTACTTAATCAGTAAGATGAGACAAAATTTTATCTTTGCAAAATCTTTCTTGCAAAACTATCAATATTGTACTATGTTTTGAACTCTTCAAGAGTTCCAACAATAACAAATATACATAGTTTGATATCTTTCAAATAATATTTCTTGAGATGATTGTAGCACATATGTCCAATTTTTTTTTTTCAAGCTCATGTAGGATTTTATTCATCTTTATTGAACAAGACATCTGACATGCTTCCTATAATCCTTCAGGGATTTGCATATAAACTTCATTGTCCAATAAGCCATATGAATGGACTATAACCATAGTCATTATATGTATATCAAGTTTGTTCATACAATGCTAGACTACTAAAATATTTGAAGGGGGTCGCATCCATCTTCGGGATTGCATTCATCTTCAGAGAATATGTCTTTACATATTCAATGTGAGACCTTTGAGTTTATATCTTACGACTTTAGCCTTACATTTTCATTACGATTTTACTCATAAACTCATTTGTACCCCACTAACTTCACACTTTCAAATATTTGGACATCAAAAGCCTTTTATAAACAGTCAGATCATATATTCAAAAATAATTGCATCCACCACGGGAGAATTAAACTCCTTAAAATAAATTTCTAGTCTTTGTATCTCAAAAATTTCAATTCTCTTATTTCTTTTCGCACAAAGACTTATTTATATTTAACTGGTTGTACACCATCATGCTGACTATACACCATCATGCTGACTGTACACCATCATGTCTCTGGACTTCAAGTCCAAAAATTTCCACATTTCTCGAGTGAGTTTTACTCATCTTGGATCCTTTCTTGTCAATTTGGCCAATATTCACGTCGACATCCTTCGACGAATTATTATTCATGATCCTCAATTTCTTTATAATTTGTAATTTGTAGCGCTACATTATATGTAAATACTTTGTCGACAATATTTTCATATCGGTTCCATACTTTGGCAATAATAAACATATTGAGATCTCATTATTTTTTTTCACTTTCAGGTACCTGAATCTCTTCCGGAGATTTTTCATTCATTATGCCTTCATATATTTCCTCGATTCGACCCTTTTTTTTTCATATGCTCCTTTTATTTTCGAGGATTCTTATCTCTGGAACCGATTAGTCCGTTCAGGGACTTCAATATATATTGGAGCATTTTCAGCTGGAAAATCTGTCTTTACCATTTCTATGGGTCAGTGAATGCATTTTGCAATTTATTTACAATATTCTTCAAATAAATTATTCTTTGAACTTCAAGTTCACATGAGGATCAAATGAATATAATAATCATGCATTCCTTGTAATTCATTTTTCCATTCCAGCTATTTTCTTTCTCCCCCTAATGCTGAAAAATTAATTTCATTGACAAATCATGTCATGAACTATCTCCATTCAGGAGGTTAAGATATTTAATAATTGAGCGGGATCCATACCCAACTTATATTCTCAATTTTCATTGGGGCCCATTCAGATGCACATGGTGGAGCAATATAAATCCAGCACCCAAAGAATTCGTAAATGAAAAATATTCAGCTCCTGACCCAAAGCCAATAGCATAGGGGAGAATTTACGATACGTTATTAATTTAATGCGTACAAGTGCTGCATCATATAAATTGATATGTTCTCATCAGGCATTTAATTATTCAACAAGACCATTTACCGTGTGGACACAAATAACATGATGTACCACATTTATCCCAACTAGCATATAATAGCCCTTTAAAACTTGGGATATAAATTCACCAGCATTATAAAATTTTCTTGATGGAATAATCCAAAACTTGAGCTCAATCTTTTTCTTGGAACAAAGTGGATCGACATGTCCACAAGGTGGCACTTCAGGTCCACAATTTTTCTATGAACGCGTTCAAGAATTCCAAGGGATCCAATCCCAACTTTTGCTGGTAATGGTCTTAAAACCAATTTTCATTGAGAACATGCAACACAAGAACTCATTATATACAAGAAACCTTTGGTTCTTTAATAGGCATTAATTTGAGTTCGCATTATTCGTGAACCGGGATGGTCTAACCGGTCATACAAAATTATAAACGTATCCTTTAAAATAATGAACTTCTGGTTCATTTCTCCTTTAAAATAATGAACCTCTGCTTCATTACAACATATGTCAATGAACTTCTGGTCCATTACAACATATGTTTTAATTATACTAATACAAATATAGTACAAGATGGAGGGCTCTTCTGGAGCATACGATCACATGTCCGATATTATATTTCATTTTTCCTCCATCATATTTTGCTTTCCTTCAGGAAAGCTTGATATAATTCAACAAGATTTTTGATCGTATGACGTACAATTAGATGGATACATGATTTATACTCAAACAAGAGATCATATAAAGATAGATGAAAAAGGCTGAAAGAAATAAAGTAATACATTATTAACATATAAATTGTTAACCAAATTAAAAATGATAATAGAATAATAATATACAATCAAAGAAATAAATGAGATAAATAAATTAAATAAAATGGATTAGTTCTTCGGGAACTATCTCATATTTAGTTCTTCAGGAACTATCTCATATTCAGTTCTTCAGGAACTATCTAATATTCAGTTCTTCAGGAACCATATCATATTTAGTTCTTCAGGAACTATCTCATATTCATTGAGATACCAAGACGTAAGAACTCGTTCATATCATATACTCAAATTCTCCTTGAGTTTATTGATGTCATACTTTAATAGTATCCAAATTCCAAACCACTACAGGGTTACATCAAGAAATATAATCTTGTTAATATGAGAATCTCACTCTTCTAGAGTATATATTATTACTCTTCCAAAGTATCTTTGTGAGATTTTTCAATTCTCTTTCTTTCAGAGAAAAATAATCATTATCAGAATAAATGTACTGTGAACTTCAGGTTCACTTGTCAAAATAAATCAATGACAATCTCATTTAATAATTGACATATTGTCACTGCCGTCTCTACTGGAGACTCAATATCAATAATTTTTGACATATCAAACACCTCACAAGATTAATTGTGATCACATATCACATCTAAAAATACATCAATCAATCCACATATAAAATAAACATTTATTTTGATATAGACCTTCAGGTCTATCAAATATTTAGATTGATGTTAGTCTTCAGGACTATTGACAAATATATATTTTTTTTGACAACACCGTAATTGCTATCAGCAATTGGTCAAAATATAATTCTATTCACCTTCAAGGTTCGCCTTCAAGGTTATTAATTTCTATTTGACTATTAGCCTTCATGGCTGATATAACACAGCTTCAATAGCCAAATTATTGTCTTCAAGGCATTATAGGATCATTTCAATAGTCAAACTATTAGCTTTTAGGCCTGATATAAGACAGCTTCAATAGCTAAAGTCTAAGCCTTCGGGGCTGATATTATACAGCTTCAATAGCCAAAGTTTATTAGCCGTCAAGGGTGATATTAAACAGCTTCAATAGCCAAAATACCAAACTATAGCCCTTGATAAATAATCAACATGTGCAATAACCTTTCATTGCACTAATCTTTGGCAAGAATACAATAATTGATTCAATAAAGTTGAATCAAAACATAATATGGCTTCGGGCCATTTACTTAAATATATGAAACTTCAATTACATGTGACTTGGTCACTTTTATTTAATCATATGAAAACTTAATCATATGTAGTTTCAGGCTATATGAAACATTTCCAAATCGTAAGAAGATGACCACAATAATAAACTTATAAAATATATTAAAATAATGATAAACAATCTAGCATAAAAGTTTCTTACCTTTAGTAATTTTAACAAGAAAGCTTGAACGATAATTAACTTACCTCTTTAATTATCCAAAATTGAAATCAGAAGAGATTTGTACTTAGTTACCAAAAACTCACCGGTAAGGCTCATGTTCAGTTACCTAGAACTCAAATGGATAAAAACCCATGAACAGATGCCAAAAGCTTGAATGAGTAGACACGTGCACATATGCCAAAAGCTCAAACCGGTAGAGGCTCGTGCTGATTTCGTGTTATAAAATATAACAAATATGAATACTCAAAGAATAGAGAAAAGTAAGAGGGGAGAGTGGTTCTTATCATTCAACTCATTTCATCCACTTTACATCAACACCTAAAGCCTCTATTTATAGGCTAAAGGATCTATAAGGGAGATGTACCAACTTAATGTACATAATAAAGGGATAAGGTCATATTCATGTACATAGAGAAAGTAAAAGAAAACTCAAACTTCTATGCATACCTGAACGGACTAATCGGTTCCAGAGATAAGAATCCTCGAAAATAAAAGGAGCATATGAAAAAAAAAATGGTCGAATCGAGGAAATATATGAAGGCATAATGAATGAAAAATCTCCAGAAGAGATTCAGGTACCTGAAAGTGAAAAAAAAATAATGAGATCTCAATATGTTTATTATTGCCAAAGTATGGAACCGATATGAAAATATTGTCGACAAAGTATTTACATAAATGTAGCGCTACAAATTACAAATTATAAAGAAATTGAGGATCATGAATAATAATTCGTCGAAGGATGTCGACGTGAATATTGGCCAAATTGACAAGAAAGGATCCAAGATGAGTAAAACTCACTCGAGAAATGTGGAAATTCACAAACTTAATTATTTATAACAGAATAGTCATTTTTCTAAAACAATAATCACGTTAAACCTCTTACAATACCATTTTAATTTTTATATTGGAACCGAATGTGTGTCATGATATCCAACATCTACACTCCAAAATTTAGACAAAAATATAATGAAACTCATGTTAACTCGTTATAAATGTCACCTAGGAAGAGGTTTTTAAATCATTATTATATTGAGTTGTATATTTGAGGCCTACATCATTTATACTTATAAGTACTCTTTCACCATCCATCTATAAATAAATAATTACACATCTTCACCAAACACACATGTAATTTATAATTGATAATGAAATGTAATATAAAATTGATAGAAAAAGAAATTCAAATCCTAACTCAGATTGAAAAACATGAAGTTTATCTTTAATTTATTGAAATGAGTTAGTCAAAGAATAAAATTAACAAAAATATAAAACATTATGGACGAAATTGACAATTAGTGTAAAATTTGGAAAAAAAAAGTACTTTTGCCTAAAAGTTATTATTATTATTTGAATTTAATTGTTAATTATTTTTTTATATTTATTTTTCCTAATCTTAAAATTTCTCTATGCAAGGAATTTTAAATTATTTGACTAAGGTATTGAAAATTTAAATAGTGACAATTTAAAATTCTAGTTCCTATTCGGTGAGCAGTTAAAATGAAGTAGACTAATAATTTGGTACTTAAAAAGACTAAAGTATACATTTAATCATTGAAACATTAAAATGGTATACTTTTTAATCATTAAAAGATCAAGAGCCAATGTTACTCAGGATCAGTTAGACACATTCTTGATGTCCTGGTGTGGGCACTTGTTGCCTCCTGGTCGTATACTACCGCCGATGGCTTTAGATTCTTAAGTAGTGGTAACCATCCGGGTCAATGTAATAACACTAACACCTCAACATTTCCATGGAAAGATTTTTGGAAAACGAAATCTCCTATGAGAGTCTTGTTGACTGTTTGGAAGATTTATAATGATGCTATCCCCACTTTTGCCAACCTCAATCGTCACCACCTGCGCTGTGAAATCATCTGTCCTATGTGTGGTTTCAAAGATGACTCAGTTTCATACACCTTCCTTCTCTGTAGCTTTGCTAGGGCTGTCTGGTTTGGGCTACCAATTGCTTATAGGTATCACCCCAGGAACTGCACTTTCTGCACTTGGTTGACGAGCTGGATCATCTGTTGGAAGTGCAACAAGGATCGGTACTCGGAAGCATGACTCACTATTTTGGTAAGTCTCAATGCTATTTGGAGTTGCAAGAATGGTGCGGTCTGGAGAAACTCAAAGCTGAATCCAGTTTCAGTCATCAAGACCATTTAGTCTTTTGTCTCTTTTTATATTAATGTTTTTTTATGGCTCGTTGTCTTCTTCTTCTTCTTCTTCTTCTTCTTCTTCTTCTTCTTCTTCTTCTTCTTCTTCTTCTTCTGTTTATGATGATAAAGCGTTTGAGTTTTTAACGTCCTCAAGTCATGATGCTAGGGACTGCGGGGTCCAAAATGCTAGCCCGTATCCCACTTAGGGTCATGACTCATAGATGTTCGTCTTTTGTGTACTCCTTCACCGTTTTTAATATATATATATATATATATATAAATGATTAAAACATACACTATTTAGTTTATAAAAACGAATAATTAGTATATCATTTTGATATTTGTTTTTTGGTGAGCAAAAGTTTAGATGAGTTGAGCCCCGGGGACTCACCAAGGCTCGAACATGCCTCCAGGCTCTATAGGCGCTTATAGAAGTACTTACAGATCACTTATCAACAAGGTCTTCACATCGTCAGCGGCATTCGAACTTACGACCTTATGAGTATCATTTTGACATTTGAAAGACTAGACCGGAGACTTTAATCTTTTAAGGATTAACTTACTAGCTAATAATTTGGTCCTTTTTTATATAAATAATAATTTGGTCCTTAAAACATTAAAATAGACATTTAGTCTTTTGAAAAATTAAAATGATATATTTTTTAATTATTAAAAAATTAATAATTTAAGGACTAAAGTACTGACAGTGATCAATTCAAATCCCTTTCACCCTTTGTATTTGAAATTCCAAAGATTTTGTCGCGCTCGCAGTCTTCCCTGTCTCTCTGGTTCTCTCAATTTTATATGGAGTCCCTGCAATTGACACCACAATACCACCAAATCCGAATCTCCTTCATGAACTCACTCTCTTCGAAACTAAAACCCGTAATCTTGTCCACCTCCTTTAGCTTCAAAGCATTGTGTACTTGTCCGACTGTACAACAGCAAACCCAGAATCTGTGTCACTCTGAAATCGAAATTCCAGTAAAAACAACTATTCAAAGGAATAATAGCAGTGGGCGTAGTAGAGTGAAGGCTTCGGCTGAAAAACTCAAAGAAAATTGGTTGGCTTCATTATCTTACCCTTTACCTGAAGGTACCCACAAAAATGAGGGTTCCGAATGGATCATTGGAATTGACCCAGATGTCTCCGGTGCGGTGGCGCTCCTCAAAACCGATGACTCTGGTTGCTTTGCTCAGGTATCAATCATGCTTCTTTTTTATTCGATCTGGCTCGATGAAGTTCTTCATTTTTCTTTTGGGTAAATTACTCTTTGGTATCAAATTTTATGAATAGGTTTCACTTTGGTATCCTGTTCTTTGCACGGTTAACACTAAAAACACTTAAATGTCCATTTGTCTCTCATTTTTTAGGATTCAAACAGTAAAACACTCCAAAATCCTCACTTCAAATCTCGGTGTTTTTCACGATTTTTGAATGTTTTAGTATCTGAATCGTGAAAAATGAGAGTAAAATGGGCATTTGGGTGTTCTTACGGTGCACGGCCACGTGCGACTTCGCCGTCAAAACTTAACAGAAATATAAATTTGGGTACTAAAGTGTTAACTGTGCAGACAACAATGTACTAAAATATCACTTTTGAAAGAACATGGTACCAAAGTAAAACCGATCCATAGAATATGTACCAAAGTGTAATTTACTTTTTTTTTTGTTGGCTATAGATATGTGGCTCAAGAAAATGAGAATTTCAAGTGCTCTGAACTGGATAATTTGTTTATTTCTGGAAAAGGACTATTGTGTCCATTTCATTTCTGTTCACTGTTCACCCTTTTCTATGCGAAGGCATGGGGCTTAAGGGGAATTAAGATTTGAGAATTTGCGACTTATTATGAAGGAAACCAATATGAATTGCAAGTAGGACTATAAGTATGTGGATTAAATGATGTAAGAACTTCTATTGCCTATTAAATTTACAAGCAGTTGGTGTCTTCCATAGAGTTTAAAAGTTAGAAGAACATGGCTGAACATGCCTTTCTTTCATTTTAAATGTATATCTCATTTTGGAAACTAGGCAGGATCCTAAGTGAGCAAAATTTAGAAATTTTGATTATAAAAAAAGGATAGTGGAAAAAGTGATGAAAGAGCTGTTGCTGGTAATGAGAAGTATCAAACTGATACTTTGACCATCCACAGATTCTGGCATGCCACCAGGGATAAAACACCTTAAATGTGCTGTGTTGGTCTAAACTTAGGAACAATATACAAAGTTCTCAAACAAGGATAATGCAGCCGTCAAATAGTTTCAAGACAGATTTTTGGTTTTGACCCATAGCCTGCCATGTTGCTGTGTTATGGGCTGTATATGCTTTGTGTTTCTAGGGTACTCTGGTTAGCAAAAATATTGGAGAACAGGGATACCTTGTTTTAGTCTGCATTAAATTTTGATCTACTTGAGTCCTGGAGCAATTTGTCTCTTTCCTTGAGATCTTAGAGTTCTTAACTTCTCTATCTTAAATAACAATTCCCCTCCTTTTACTCTTGATAATAGCCATTGGTATCCACCGTTTGTGAGCGCTGAAGCTTCCCCAGTCTTAAATAGTTTTATTCCTTGCTGAATATTCAACCTAACCATCGGTTGTGAGTGCTGAAGCTTCCCCAACCTTGAGTTCTCTATTTTAAATAACAATTTCCCTCTTTTTACCCCTGATAATAGCCATTGATACCCACGGTGTATGAAATTTATAGAATAATTTATTGATGATATTTAATTCTCTCTGTGCTGTTACTCTTTAAATTCTTTCAACAAAATAGAAAAACTGAAATCATACTAGCTGGATAAGGATTGTTTTGATATTTAGATTATTTATATGTTTAGTGAGTTGGGTTTAGTCCTCTATTTCCCTTTTTTATCTGTTTCAGCTAGATACAGTGTTCATTTTCTTTACAATTCTCCATATTTTGAAAAATAGGTTAGTTACAATTCAAGTTCAATATATACAGGTATTTGATTCTCCAAAGGTACAACTACCTGTGGGAAAAAGCATACGAAGGCGGTTAGATGCTAAGTCCATTGTTCAATTGGTTCGTAGTTTTGATGCTCCACTTGGTATGTTTAGTTTCTCTCCTTTATCTATAGAGAAATACACTCTACATGTTTCTGGACTTCGGCTTTAAGCTTTGCCTGAGTATGTTCTAATAATCTTCATGGTAAAGGTCTAGTAGCCTTTTTCCTTTTAATGAGTTGTTTTAATTTCTTGCAAGAGTCATATTTTATTTCCGTGTATTTATATGATAATATATGTATATTCTCTTTGTACGAACCTTCTAGTATGTAATCGTAGAGTTGGGAGAACTAGGTGGGGATAGACAGGGAGTATTGAAATTAAATGAACACTGCCATTTCCCAATCAGGGTAATCGAAAGTGTCCGCTGCTGTCACACTATTGTAACTCACTATGTGAAGCTACTGTTATATTTGGTACTATCCACGTTCCAACCACTTGTTTGGGAGGTTTGATATAAGTTAAAAAAGAAAATTTATTGTTCCCAAACTTACATAACCTTAATTTTAAGGGTTTTTGGAAGTATTGGCAATGATGTTTGTATGTCTCAATTGATTTTGGCTTTTTGCTTGCCATATGAAGTATCTTAATCTGCTGTTTTGTTGGTTCAGATATGACATCTGTGATTGATGGTGCTCACTTATCTGTTATTCCCTACTTTCATTTGTAGTTTAAATTGCTTAGCACTATAATACATCCACATGCTGGATTACTTTTGTAACTATTATTTTCATCTATCATTTTTCTTTTTTTGACAGTTGAAAGTATTATGCTTAGCTATTTGCAAATTGACTCTTGCTTTCATTAGGAACCACTGCATATATAGAGCAGTCAATCCCTTTTCCACAAGATGGGAAGCAGGTTGGTATGGTCCCTTGGAGATTTCTTTTGGGTTTTTTGTTGACATCTGTTTATCTCTGTTTCTTTACCGATTGTTCATTGTTTGATGCTTTCTTTAATTACTTATTTGTTCTGACAAGCTGGTTCCCTGGACCAGACAAAACTAGTCCGATTCTGCATCAATTTCCCACTGTTTCAAAGAATACTCTGCGCTAAGAGTTTGACTATAATTTTTCTTTTCCTTTCTACTTTACTTAGCAGACTGACAGGTGAATGTCAGTTCGACTTGTTTGTTCACCTTTGTTGGTAGTGTTAAACTTAGTGCTCATTCACATTAACTAGTTTAAGCTTACATTTAGTTTGTCAACCCAAGGAAAACATTGATGGATATTTTAAATGGGTCTTGAAAATAGTTTGAGCCCTCTTTTGAAACACCTTAACCAAGCGCCAATTCTAACATCATTTTTATTGGATGGTCGAAGAATTCATGAAAAATATACATGCAGATTAAGAGTCTATGTGGAAATGCATTACGTTTCATTCCATTTAATCCCAGTTCCAAATGGTGTTGAGGTATAAAACTATTTAAATAGGTATGTAATAATTGTACTAGGTAGAGAGGATAGTATAGATATTTTATCCTTTATACTATTTATTATTAAAAATGTATTTGGGTAAATCTATTTCATTAATTATAATTGTAACATGTATATCTCTTGAGTAGGAGAAAGTTCTCGGGAAGCAAAAACTATTTGCAAACTCCAATTTGAACACTATTTGTAAAAGCGTCTAAGACTACCATTTAACAAAAATCCATCAGCCCAATTTCTAATCGCTTTCTCAATGATCCATTTTCTTTCTTCCATTTCTACCCCTATATAATTTTAAAATATCAATATAATTCACTCTATTTATAACAGTCATTACATACCTATTTAAATAATTTCACATCTGAACTCCATTTACAAAAGTCATTGGGCAAAAGCACTCTCAAACAGGCCTTAAGTATCTTGATGACTTGCCAATTCCTTGACGTACTCCGTTCTTCTTTTTTTTTAATGCTTATCTAAAATCACCTTTCTTACTTTCTGGTGTTTTCTTTTCTCATGAACAGATATTGTGAGATCTTATTCTGTTGGAATTATAGGGAATTAGTACTAAATATCTGTCATGGACTAGATAGACTTTAAGACCCCTTAAAGCATTAGTAATTTACCTAGAAAGAGGCCTCCTGAAATCAGAGATAATATAGTTTGCTTTGTTTCATGGTCCTTTTTTATATATGATCTGAAATAGCATTTTCACACTAACTTTATTGCATTAGGCAAAGTGTGTTCCCATCTTGCTGTAACCCTAATTATGAGTTTTGCCCCATATTTTGTGAAGGGCTGGTGGAGCGGAGGATTTGGGTATGGACTTTGGATTGGAGTTTTAGTGGCCTCAGGATTTTCTGTTGTTCCTGTGCCATCATTTACTTGGAAAGCTGAATTTGAACTCTCTGGAAGTAGGGCTCAGAAGGTAAGTTTGGTCCTATACTGAACAGGCTAGTGCTTTTTTTGTTTTTTTCACTTTGAATTCAGTTTTTTTATTAGATTCAAGGAATTGGGGATACAAAGAAAATATGAATATGTTAGTTGTACATTTTAATAGTAACTCCACATTTTGCATATTCTGGAGCTATCATAACCATATTGTGGAAAATGGTTTTCCAATTGAGTTCAGGTGATGTAAGTAAAGGGTAGAATTGTGCAAATGCATAGGAAAGCACATGACTGATTAAAAAGGGATAGATAAAGTTGGAGAGATGACTATCTTTTACTTCGGTGGATGACCTTTTTACCCTTTCTGGTCTGAACTGCAGTCTCCCATTTTGCCATTATCCTTCCACGGAAAGCCAGCCTGTGCTACTGCTTCACTTTTAATTTTAAAACGCTCTCTTTCATGAAACAGTACATTACTTCAGAATTTTTGGATAATCTACTGCCCACCACATTTTTTGAAATAAGGTCATTTTATGCTGTCTACTGTCAGCCCCGAACTTGCTTCATTTAGTTGAAAAAAATATAAGGATTTTTTGCATAATGTTGATATTTATTCTTTATATTATATATTTGACCAGAAATGTTCTTCATGGATATTCTGTGTTGCCTATGATACTGTTGGGTTGGCTCTCCTTGTAGTGATAGCTGGTTGGTTTTTGATGCTACAGGATGATTGCAGAAGAGTTGCTTCTATGCTATTTCCATCACTGAGTTCCCTGTTGGAAAGGAAAAAAGATCATGGTATTTATTTCTCTTATTTTTTCAAATCATTTAACTGCTGTACCTGTGATCTATTTTAAAGAGTAGCATAAAAATATGATACTGGGGAAATGAGGCTTGACCAAATCCTAAAATTATACATTACTTTGTATCTACTAAATTCAATATTTTTATTTCTGACCCCCTGGAATTAACTAACCTGTATCTGGTGTCTGGGTATTTTTGGATACGTCAGTTCACTTAACTTCTGCGTAAAATCATTGCTAAAAGCCTGTTTGTCCTGAAACCTGATTTCAACTAGAATCTGTACAGATCCCATTGCAGCTTTTAATAGGATTCCCTGAGGCAGCTGCAAATTCATTTTTTTTTTCTCCTTGTTGGTTGATGTTTCCTTAAGAGCTGAGTTTGCAATGATTAATTGTTTGCTTTTCTATTTGAGCAGTCACAGTATTAGATCGAGCCAAGATCTCAACATAATATATCATTTGATCTTTTTATTGCCATGAGTTTCTCCAATCTCCATATTTATTTATTTAATATTTCTACATAGTATAGCTACCAAAGGACCATTTAACTAGTCCAAGATCCTCAATATTTTTATTATTTAAACGTATACTCCATAAGATATCCTGTAGGACTACAAGGATAGATATCTCACCATACTAATCTACTGAGAATCTCTGTCACGTGCCTTTCCACTGCTTCAAATAATAATAATAAAACAAACCCTGTTTTATAAGCCCGATTCTAAAGACCTCTGGATATTAATCTGCTAGTGCTACTCCTATTTACTGTAAACTTAAGGCATACATTTGGTCTTGCTAGTTGTGCAAACACCACTGGTTTCTTATTATTCATTCTCCATGTTCTTAAGATGTGGGCTTTCTCCTCTGAGCACTTCTCTTAACTTTCTGAATTTTTCATATATTGATTTTCTGGTTATTGGTCCTGATGCCAACTTACCAGGTATATCACTAATGACAAGTCTTCAAGTGTTTGCTATCAGGTGCTACTATGAAAGTAGAATTTGTATACGTTTGGCACAAGTCACAACTCAGCACCATAATATTGACTTTTTCAAAAGGAAGTTCTTATATATGTCATAATTTTATGAGAAAACCTACTATTTGGTCCCTGAATTTGTACTGAGTAAGCGAATCAGTTCCTAAATAGTCGAAATATACAACTTAATCCGTGAAATATCACAATTGCCAACCATTGGGTCTCTGGGTTAAATTCAGGGACTAAAAATACAAATTCAGAATAAATTTAAGGACTAATTCAGGGATCAAAAAGTGCAAAGTCAGTTCAATTCGGAGATTAAATTGTCACAGGGACCAAATTGTTGACAATTAAAGTCTTTCAGGGACCAAATCATGTATTTCAATTATTTAGAGACTAATCTGTGGACTCAGTATAAATTCAAGGATCAAATAGTATATTTTCTTTATTTTTATCAAAGATCTAGTAGATAACTAAGTCATTTTCTTTATATTTATAAGGGCTTTTGTGTTTCACTGATTTGGCATATCTCAGGGAGGGCTGAGGCTCTACTTATTGCTGCATATGGCAAAGGCAAGAAGAATAAGATGGACTCACCATGCAACTCCATCTTGGAGAAAATGGAATCTTGAACTTGGCATATTTCCCTTAGCATGCTCCTTTTGTGGACGAGGCAATTATCTTGAAGAGTAGAACAAGAATTTGGATCCCTTATAGTGCACTACAGGTGAAATGCTGAGAGAGAAAAGAACAGTTAGAGAGAGAGAGAGAGTGGGTCTCACTGGAATTTTCTCTCTCTAATTGTTCCTTTCTCTCTCAGCACTACACATGTAATGCATTACAGGGAATTTTTTATTTGTAGAACAAACCAAATTTATTATTGATGTATAGAATCTCTTAACAAGTAATTGATGCTAGAGCTTCAGCGTTGGTCAAGTATACATGAAGTCTGGTGAATGATAGGTTAGTGCATTTGTTAGTCTTTAGGTTTGGTGTAAGTTATATGCTTGTAGAAAAACATTTGATCATTGTATTTGTAAGGATTATGAATTTATAATATACTTTGAAACATTTCCTTTTGGGAGATCATAAAATGGTTTGGTCCTCAACCTATGTATGTGTCAACGATTCTTTTTTTCTTTGGCCCACGCTATATCTGAAATTTTGTTTCGACTAATTTGAATTCAACTTATTTCGTACATTTGCTTATGGTGGAAGTGTCTCTCGATAAGAGTAATTGTATTCATAAGATCTTCAACTCAGAACCTTACTTAAATAATATCAAACCGTTTATTACTTGGAATATTGTGTCAATGATTTTTAACTAATTCCATATCCAATATAATTCACGTTATTTAACTGATTCCATATCATTATAAATCTATTTTTGCATTAATACTCATTAAAAACAAAAATAAACCATAAGATGATTTTACTATTAAATTTTTACAAATATACAAAATATTTAGGCTTTTACTTTTGCAATAATTCCATAATTTCTTCACATATAATGAGTAACAATTTTTGCGCACCCTTAAAAATTCAAAGATGAAGATTATCCTTAATGTTAAAAAAATAAGACAAAAGTACTAATTTTGTCCCCAAACTTTACATCAACAGTCAATTTCGTCCCCAAACTTTTTTTACTGTCAACTTCGTCCCCAAACTTTACACCAACTGTCAATTTCATCCTCAATCTTGTTTTGCTGTCAATTTCGTCCCCAAACTTTACATCAACTATCAATTTCGTCCCCGATCTTTCACATTTTTGTCAATTTTATCCTTTGACTAACTTCTTTTAATAAATTAACGACAGACCGCATCCTGTTTTTGAATCTAAGTTATGATTTTAGTTTCTTTTTCTATCAATTTTACATTATATATCGTTAGCCACATAGATTTTGTCGTCAATATTTAGCTAAAGTAAGAGCAAAGGATAAAATTGACCAAAATGTGAAAGATTAGGGACGAAATTGACAGCAAAAAAATATTGGGGACGAAATTGACAGCATGTGTAAAGTTTGGGGATGAAATTGACAACAAAGAAAGATTGAGGACGAAATTGACAGCAGGTGTAAAGTTTGGTGACGAAATGGGTACTTTTGCCAAAAAAATAATATAAAAGCTTGCAATCCATTTTTGGGGTGCTTTGTGGTTGATCTAATTTCCTTTTTTAGTTTGTATTTTTAGTGTCTTGTATTTTGGCTCTTTCCCCATTAGTATGATATTGAGTTTCTTTTTTTTTTTTTTGGTAAAAAAAGGGCCTCAAGCCAAACAACACATCACAACAAGGGCCC
>QANZ01008186.1:205709-219843 GCA_003254925.1 Chamaecrista fasciculata
CCCCCAAAACAAAAAACTAAACCCTAACGTCACTGAGAACATCCCCCAACAGCAGCGGCGACATCCTCGTCGGCGGAGCCCATAGAATAGCAGCACCACCATCATCCTTAGAAGAACAAGCAAAACCAACAAGGAAATTCGCACAAACATTTGCCTCTCTCCACCGATGCCTAATCGACATCGACTCAAACCTATCAAGCATGCCATAGATCGACCCAAGAAGACCAGCAATCTCCAAATTCTGCATATTGCGCTTGCGTACCAGATCCACAACACCTCCGAATCGCACGCCACCTGAAGCTTATCCGCTGCAATCTCCAAAGCAACCTGAATCCCCTCATGGAGGCCCCAAGCTTCACCTTGCAAGACCGAGCAAATCCCCAGGAATTTGTAAACACCCACCACCTAAGCACCATCGACATTCCTGATAAGGTCGCCTGACCGGGGCACCCGTCTTAAGGTGCCCGAGGTGTGGGTAATGATCAAATTAATAATACTCAAGTCTTGCAAGTATTACTATATATTAAAATATAGTATAGATGCTAACCCAAGGTCGAATCTCTCGCGGAACTCAATGTGATGAGGTCTAAGAGAACTGTGATCGATTAGAGGTGAAGTTTGTAGTTTTAATTGATAAAGTGATGATTATAAATTCGAATGATAAAGAACAATACTTGAGAGAAACCCTGGAGATGGACTATCATAGTTCATGAATGATAAAGAGGAGATAAATGATTTGCATCAAATAACCACATCCAATGATGTATTTAAGAACATAAATATTGATTATATAATTGAAGTGCAATCCACCCTAGTTATAGGAAATGCTATCGTCATCTTCAAATATATAGCAATGAAAGCAATGACGAAAGATATAGATTTAGGATAAATAACTCAACCAACACTTGGGAATATGAGAATTTGTCATTAACCTTTCAAAGTAATCTCTATATTTAGATCAGACCAATGAACAAATAGAGAAATTAATAAAAATCCTAAGAACTATACTTTCTAATGTATCAACAATTCAACACATACCTATGAAGGAACTGAGAATACTCATAAATGCAAAACCAATATCCGGACTCCACATGAACAACATGATGAACTCAAGTCACATCCTTGAGGTATTCCTCAAGTATCTACCTAATTAGTTACTCATGCTCTAGGCAGAGTAATTCCTAAGCTACTTCTATTGATTTCTTCTGTGCTCTGAGGGTGGAATGACAAGCTCTATTTATAGGCACGAAAATAGACTTGGGCCGCGGGTTGGGCCGGCGGCACAGGCTAGCGGCACAACGGAATTTGCGGAATATTCCAACGGCATCTCAATATCTTGAATCCTAACCGTCCAAATCGTACCCTAGATTGCGTCTTTGCGTGTGCCGTGGGAATTCCTGGCGGCACGGGCAACGGCTCATCCGATTTTTACGCTGAAGCTTATCTGCAGACGTCATACTGACTCAGAGGCGTGTGCCTTCACTTGTGCCGGCGGCACAGCCAATGACACAAGCGAATCTTGTGCTTTTCATTATTTTCTCGTTAATTATAAATGAATCTCCTTTGGTTAGACCCTGTTTGGACATTTGAAACACTGAACAACCCACTAAGTAGAACCTATTTATAAAATGCAATAAATAAATGCTAAATAATATATTTTATCCATTTTATTATGTCATAGCTTTGTGAAGCCCTTAATATATTAATTGGTCTATTTGCAATAAATTATCATTATAAACATGTAAAAAGAAGACCAAATGACATGTCAATATTTGGGCTGATCACCGCCACAGCCAGCACCATTCGCCCCACCCCTACACAGACCATCAATGTTTAACTTGAGCCAGCCAACTGGAGACTTCTCCCAAGCAACCTCAATATTCGCACGCTGACTAGTGGAGTCGTCACAATTCAGCACCTCACTACACTGCTCATAATCAGAGATGAACCTTCTAATAAGCAAGTCAGGTCTCAAAGGTTTCACAAATGATGGATTATGAATATTAGCACACCTCCAATGCCAGATTTTCAGATTTGACCTTGCTTCACGTTTCCGACAATCGGACGATGATCGGGACTCCGATCAGGTTGAAATTTTGTGGGCAAGTAGCTGACATATTGTTCTTCATTTTGAACGGTGCAGAAAAATTTTGAAGGTCTGGAAGGTGGCGGTTTTGGTGAAGAATCGGACTATTTTTTCGGGAGTCCCTACACCGTTATGTTTCATCATTTTCAACGATAGGCCTTTCATCTGTTTTCTAATCGATCTGATTTCTGGTGAGCATGTTTGTGACTCTCTTTCATTCATTTAGAACGGTGGAGATTGCATTTGGATGGTTATAACGTTTTTCAGTTTGGATTCTAATCACAATTATCTCTCTTGTTTAGCTCTAGTTCATTTTTGAGTATGTTTGTGATTGAGCTATCATATTGTTTATCTCTCTTGTTTAGCTCTAGTTCATTTTTGATAGTGAATTTCATTTTATGGACAAGGTCACGTGGTTTTTATCCTTCACATTGGAGGAGTTTTTGCCACGTTAAATAATTCCCGTTGTTCTTATTTTTGTGCATTTTTATGTTGTGATTGTTGCTGTTTTTTGCTCTTCATTGCTCCTTTTAGGTTCATTCAAGAGGGGAAGATTTATTAATATTATTTTGATTTGCTTGGCATTATCATTATCTTCCAAACAAAGTGGTATCAGAACCTTGGTTTATTAGTTGATTGGGTTATATTGCTTGTTTGAACAATGGAGGAAAACTTGAGTAAAATGATTTGTTTCGATGGCACAAGCTATCACACTTGGAAAGGAAAGATGAAAGATCTTCTGTTTATTAAAAATTTGCATTTACCTTTTTTTTTGTGTACATATCTGCATTTACCTGTATTTGCTACCACTAAGCCCAAGTATAAGTGTGATGAAGAATGGGAGTTTGAGCATTTACAAGTATGTGGTTTTATTCGCCAATGGGTTGAAGATAATGTTTTGAATCATATTGTTATTGATACACATGCCAAGACTTTGTGGGAAAAACTTAAAACTCTATATGCTTCCAAGACCGATAATAATAAGTTGTTTTTGCTTAAGCAATCCATACGTTTGTAGTACAAAGAAGGGAGCTCGGTACTTGACCATGTGAATGAATTCCAGGGTATCTTTGATCAGTTATCTGGTATGGTTGTGAAATTTGATGAGGATATTTTGGTACTTTGGTTGTTGACTACACTTCCTGATTCTTGGGAGAACCTTAAGGTATCTTTGATAAACTCTGCTCCTGATGGTATTGTGACCATGCAGTATGTGAAGAGTGGTATTATGAATGAGGAAGTAAGAAGAAGAACTCAGGGGACTTCCACATCACAGTCAGATATCTTGGTTACTGAAAGTAGAGGGAGAAGTAAAAATAAGAGTCAAGCTAACAGAGGCAAGAGCAGGAGTAAATCAAACCCAAAATTTAAAAACCTTGAATGTCATTATTGTGAAAAGACTGGGCACATCAAGAAGTATTGTTTCAAGTTGAAAAGGGCTGAAAAAGGCAAACAAGAGAAGAAGGGTAATGATAATAATAATGATCGGGTCGCCGTTACTGCTTCAGTTAATTTGGTTGTTGTTCATGATGAAGATATGATTAATGTTGCTAGCAGTGAGATTCTTAGGGTACTTGATAGTGGTGCAGCTCACCATGTTTCTTCAAGGAAGGAATTCTTAACTTCCTATACTCCAGGTGCTTTTGGAGTTTAAGGATGGGTAATGAGTCAGCATCCAAGGTATTGGGCATTGACACAGTGAACTTGGAGACTAACAGTGGAATGAAGCTAGTACTCAAGAATGTTAAACATGCACCGAATATGAGAGTGAATTTGATTTCAGTTGACAAGTTGAGTGATAATGGATATGCCAGCAATTTTCTGAATCAATGTGCAGTTTCTAAGGGGTCATTAATTGTGGCTACAGGGTTTAAAGCTTTAGGCTTATATTGGTTACAGGCCATCATCCCTACAAGCCTTGTGAATGCAGTTGTGAGTGATAGCTCTTCAGAGTTATGGCACAAGAGACTAAGTCACATAAGTGAGAAGGGATTGAATATTCTAGCTAGGAAGAACATGCTTCTTGGGCTGAATGGTGTACAACTAGACACTTGTGACCATTTCTTGGTAGGGAAAATAAAAGTTTCTTTCAAACTTCACCCTCCTTCTAGGAAGGAGGAATTACTTGAGCTGGTACACTCAGATGTGTGTGGTCCTTTGAAGGAAAAGTCCTTTGGTGGTGCACAATATTTTGTGACTTTTATTGATGATCATTCAATGAAACTTTGGGTTCGTGTCATGAAGTCTAAGGATCAAGTGCTCAGTGCATTTAAAGAGTCTCATGTTTATGCTGAGAGAGAGACTGGCAAAAACATGAAATGTGTTCGCACTGATAATGGAGGTTAATATTGTGGTCCATTTGATGCATATTGCAAAGAGCAAGGTATCAGACAACATAAGACTCCTCCTAAGACTCCTCAGTTGAATGGTTTGGCAGAAAGGATGAACCAAACTTTGATTGAAAGAGTTCGGTGTTTGCTTTCAGATGCTTAATTGTCTAATTCTTTTTGGGGTGAGACATTGTATGCAGTTGCTCATATTATTAATCTAACTCCTACCATTGCTTTGCAAAATGATGTACCTGATAACTTCTGTATGGTAAGAAGTCTTCTTATGACCATCTCCGGGTATTTGGCTACAAATGCTTTGTTTATGTTCCTAAAGATGAGAGGTCCAACTTAGATGCCAATAAAAGACAATGTATCTTCATTGGTTATGACCAGGATGAGTTTGGTTATCGGTGTTATGACCCCGTTGAGAAGAAACTTGTCAGAAGTCGTGATGTTGTCTTTGTAGAAGATCAAACTATTGAAGTTATTGGCAAGGCTGAAAAGTCAAAGTCTCAAGCTGAAAACTTGGTTGATTTGGATCTGGCTTCTTCAGCTCCTGTGCTTGACGTAGTTGAAGCTGAAGATCAAGCTAATGTTCAGGATGACACTCAAGATGCAGATGAGGTTACCATTCCTGCAGATGAGGTAATTGATGATCGTTATGAGGTTCTTGGTGAGCAACAAGAAGTTCCACTCAGGAGGTCTACTAGAGGATCTAAACCATCTACTAGGTACTCACCTAGTGAATATGTGTTGTTGACAGATTCAGAGGAACCTGAATGCTACCAGGAAGCTATTGAGAGTGAGCAGAAGGTGAAATGGATTTCAGCAATAAAAGATGAAATGTAGTCTTTGTATGATAATGAAACCTTTGAACTTGTCAAGCTTCCTAAAGATAGAAAAGCCTTAAAGAACAAGTGGATCCATAGGGTGAAGCATGAAGAGAGTTCATCATCTCCAATATATAAAGTTAGATTAGTTGTAAAGGGCTGAAGTTAGAAGAAGGGAGTTGATTTTGAGGAGATTTTCTCACCAGTTGTTAAGATGTCTTCTATTCGAGTTATCTTGAGTTTGGTTGGTATTTTTGATTTAGAGCTTGAGCAAATGGATGTGAAAATTGTTTTCCTCCATGGTGACTTGGAGAAGGAGATTTATATGGAGTAACCTAAATGTTTCATGGAGAAAGGAAAAGAAAACTATGTTTGTAAGTTGAAGAAGAGCTTGTATGGTTTGAAACAAGCTCCAAGGAAATGGTATAAGAAGTTCGAGTTGATCATGGTTCAACAAGGCTACGAGAAGACTATTTCTGACCATTGTGTTTTTGTGTAAAAGTTTACTGACAATGATTTCATCATTTTGTTGCTATATGTTGATGATATGCTCATTGTAGGTTTGAATTTTTTGAGAATTTAGAATTTGAAGGGAGAGCTGAGTAAGTTCTTTTTATGAAAGATTTCGGACCAGCAAAGCAGTTTCTTGGCATAAGAATCACTCATGACAGGAAATGTAAGACGTTATGGCTTTCGAAGGAAAAGTACATTGAGAAGGTACTATAGCGGTTCAATATGGCTAAGGCCAAAGCTGTAAGTACACTGCTTCCTACATCTCTCAAATTAAGTGTGAAGCAGTCTCCTAAGGAGCAAGAGGAAGAATACTTGCAAAAGGTCCCTTATGCTTCAGCTGTAGGGAGTTTCATATATGTTATGGTTTGTACAAGGCCAGATTTAGCTCATGCAGTTGGTGTAGTTAGTAGATTTTTTTCTAATCTAGGAAAGGAGCACTGGAATGCAGTGAAGTGGATTTTGAGGTATCTCCGGGGCACTTCTAGTTTAAAGTTGTGTTTTGGGACTGAAAAATCTATTCTATGTGGTTATACAGATTCTGATATGGCTGGAGATGTTGATTCTAGAAAGTCTAATTCTAGATATTTGGTTACCTTTGCAGGGGGAGCTGTATCATGGCAATCCAGGTTGCAAAAGTGCATTTCTCTATCTACTACAGAAGCCAAGTTCATTGCAGCTATTGAAGCATGCAAGGAGTTGTTGTGAATGAAAAAGTTCTTAAAAAAACTTGGGTTTACGCAAAAGAGGTATGTATTACTTTGTGATAGTCGGAGTACTATTCATCTTAGTAAGAACCCTACTTTCCATGGTAAGTCAATGCATATTAATGTGAGGTACCATTGGATTTGTGATGTTCTGGATTCTAAGTTTGTTGACCTGGAAAAGATAGATACTGAGGATAATGATGCAGATATGTGTACAATGGCTCTACCAAGAATGAAATTTGAATCATGCAGATTGGTTGTCGGTTTGGCAATTTCTTCCACATAGTCGTGAAGGGGGAGAATTGTTGGGTATTTGGGTTCCCTCCAATATGGTAAAATCTAATCTTGTGAGGTCCACTTGCTTAAGCCCATTAGGGCTATTTTTGTCTTTTCATTCTCTTGCAAGCTAAATCACTAAAACCTTAGAGTAGCAAATTTGAGAGAGAGAATCACATTATTTCAAAAACACAAAGGAGAGGAGAGATTATTCATTTTTCAAATTTGACCTTGCTCCACGTTTCTGGCAATCGGACGGTGATCGGAACTCCGATCAGGCTGAAATTGTGTGGGCAAGTAGTTGAAATATTGTTCTTCATTTTGAACGGTGCAGATCAGTTTTGAACGTCTAGAAGGTGGTGTTTTTGGTGAAGAATTAGACTGTTTTTCGGGGCATCCCTACAAAGTTATGTTTCATCGTTTTCAACGATCGGCCTTTCATTCGTTGTTTAATCGAGCTGAGTTTTGGTGAGCATGTTCGTGACTCTCTGTTCTTCATTCGGAACGGTGATGATTGCATTTGGACGGTTATAACATTGTCAGTTTCGATTCTAATCACAGCTTATCTCTCTTGTTTAGCTCTAGTTCGTTTTGGAGTTTGTTTGTGATTGAGCTATCATATTGGTTCACTTGTGGCTTGCTGAATGTTTGTAAGACATTGTTGATGATAGTGGATTTAATTTTCTGGAAAAGGTCCTGTGGTTTTTATCCTTCACATTGGAGGAGCTTTTGCCACGTTAAATAATTCCCGATGGTCTTGTTTTTGTGCATTTTTATGTTGTGGTTGTTGTTGTTTTTTGCTCTTCATTGCTCCTATTAGGTTCATTCAAATGGGGAAGATTTATTAATAGTGTTTTGGTTTGCTTGGCATTATCATTTTCTTCCCAACAACTTTACATTTCAACACTTCAAACAACCATTTCTGTATGTATCATAATTCTATAGGATCTTATCTTGTGTGTTAAAATGAGAGGTTAATCTATTGTTAGAGTTAAATTTTTAGGTTACTTATCTCACTCATCGAAATGTCTACAAAGCAGTGAGAAGATTAATTACTGTTATTGCCAATAAATAACTTTAAAAAAAAAAGACAAAAGAGTGATGATAAAGCTGCTGAAATTAGAAAACAAAATAAAGAAAAATAGAGAGGAATGTAGTCGCATTTGGTTGTTCTATTTATATAATATATTCACTCTTTAACTTCAGAGAATTTATACGTTAGGCAAACTGCCACTTCTATGTTTATGTGACAAGGGCAGAATATAATGATTAATGAATAACTCGACAAAGTTGAGGGACGAAATAAAAATAAAAAGTATTATGTGAATTAAGATTTAAGAGGTGGAGATGATAATTTAGCATTATGTTAGTTAAGACAAGGACAATTTCTTCTTTTGGAAGCTCAAAGCAAAGCAAAGAAAAGAAAAAATTTACTAGTAACTTAGAGTTGCGTTTGGTACATTTTGATCTCATATGTCGTAATATAGTAGATGTCGTGGTATGTGATGTTATAATATAAGATACGTGATATTTATAATACTAACGTTTGATATATCAATTGTAGATATAAAAAATGTAAGATGCATATGTTTAGTATTCTCTAATGAATAACATCAATTTCTTTAAATTTTTATTTTTATCCCTATTAACATTTTAAAAACATATATTGATATTTTTAAAATAAATATGTAAATAATTATACAAAAAATATATTCCTTTATATTATATACTAAAAAAATATTATTTTATGATACTAATAAATAATTAAATTATTATAATACAATAAAGAGTAATTTTCATATATTTTGATTATTAATGGACAAATTAGTTGACTCGGTATAAATTTAGCGACCAAATAATAAGTTTTATAAGAAAATCGACAAAAAAAAGGTAAGTGTAAGATTGAAACTTTAATTGAAAAATGCCCTAACAAACCTTGTCATCTTAGATAATATAGTTTTTGTATTGTTATAAGATCATACCTTTTTGTTGTCATCTGATGATAGAATGTTAATGTCAACGTATGACGATATCATGACGTTAACAAACGCCAAAGGTCCAAGATACTATAGTACTATATAAGATGGTAAGCATGAGATCCCTTAAGTTTCATTGAATCAACAATTAAGTCTCTAAAAATTAGAAAGGCTTAAGTGCACTTTTGGTCCCATAACTTTGATAAAGGTTTCAATTTGGTCCCATAACTTTTTTTGTTGCAATTTTGGTCCCATAACTTTGTCAAAGGTCTCAATTTGGTCCCATAACTTTTTTTGTTACAATTTTGGTCCCATAACTTTTGAAAACGTCTCACCGTTGGTCCTAATACTGATTTCTATCCATTATCTGCCGCTGAAGATGATATGACATACTGAGTTGGATGATTAAGTGGCAAATATGGGTGAAGTTATGGGACGAATAGAAATCAGCTTGGGACCAACGATGAGACGATTTTAGAAGTTATGGGACCAAAATTGCAACAAAAAAAGTTATGGGACCAAATTGAGACCTTTGTCAAAGTTATGGGACTGAAATTGCAACAAAAAAAGTTATGGGACCAAATTGAAACCTTTGCTAAAGTTATGGGACCAAAAGTGCACTTTAGCCAATTAGAAATATAACTCGATCCGTGATTTTTTATAATCATTAACTATTTAGTATTTAGTCTGTCCCTCATACGATCTTTGTTAGCTAACAATCAACATAAATGTTAATTGCTTACATGACTATATTAAATGTCATTATATCATCTTACTTAGCTGAAAAATCACACCGAAACCTAAACTAAAGTATCACTATTTTCACTAGCTTTAAACCGATAAAATAGTGAGATTCAGACTGAAACTCATTGTGACCATTCTTTTTATATTTGTAACTTATATTTAGAGGAAAAATAAAAGACAAAAGATTGACCCCAATTGTGACCATATTTTTGGATCTTAGTTGTTGCAATTGCAAAATAAAGGGCATTGATGTATGACATTTAGCGGTGACACATGAGTATTTAATAGACATGTTCCTTAAGTAATAAAGACTTTTGGGAGTAACTAGTTGATGTTTGTAATCATTGATGGATTAAATAGTGTATTTTCATTTTTTCGGGAGTAAATCATTGAAAGTGTAAAAATTGAGAGGTTAAATAACAGATTTTCTCCAAAGAAAAAGCAATCACTATCAAGTATCAACTCTGATATTTACTAAAATTAATTAATTAATTAATTACCACATGAACGAAACTACGAACGAGGCTCAACTAGCATGAAATGGCATCGAAAGGCCAATATGCAATGTTTTTTGCACAAATCCAAAATTCACTTAGATAAGAATGTACGGAAACCAAAGTAAAGAAGAATCACCTAACACAACAAACACTGTCAAATACTCATTACACCAACAAACTCCATTAATGGCATAGCCATATAGGTATATTATATTAGAGTAAATTACACTTTGGTATGTAGTCTGACTCTATTTTATTTTGGTACCCTGTGGTTTGAAACCTGGCACTTTGGTACCTTGTGGTATTCTCCATTAACACTTTTGTACCCTTTAGAGTTATTTTGTAATTTTAACCATAATAAATTTTTCAAAAATTACATATTGACCCCAATTTTTTTAAAGTTTTCATTTTAGTCCCTGGATAATATGTATCCAGAGACATATTTGTAATTTTTTGAAAATTTTTTGGGGTCAATATGTAATTCTTGCAAAATTTGTTATGGTTAACAAATAATTTTAAAATCATTGCATTTGTTTTATCATGAAATGATGAGAGAAACACTTTCTGAACCGATTTGAAATTGTTTATAATGGGGCCCCAATTAGACTGAGAAAATACTCATCTGAAACAACATGTATGTAGCTTTAAATTTATTGTACTCGAATTTGAAACAAGAGAGATATTACAATTGACAACGTACTCAATAGTTTATACTTTATGACCAATTTGAAATTGTTTAGGACAAATTTAAAATCTACCACATACATTTGGACCAATTTATTAGAGTTTTGACTTATCTATAATATTGCTCTTCTCTTTTCTTGTTCGATTTTCATTTCCATTTATTGCACCGCAACAACTGAATGGAAAACATGAACCTAATTCCTATTACTGCAAAAAGTCAAAGTTTGTTTTCTTTTTCTCATTTTACATTAAACACTGCAGCCAAAAGCAACATTAATTGATCCTACCGACACTAACAACATAAATTAATAAGAAAACTTATTATTTATTTTGAGAATTTATATCGAGTTAATTAATCATTTTATAAATAATAAAAAATACATAATTTATTTCTTAAAATATTTTAATTATTAACTATTTTAATCCTTAAAGATGATTTAATCTATAAGTTTAAATTGATTTTATACATTTTTATTTAAGAATTTATATTAAATTAATATTTTTTAATTCTTGAATTTAAACTAAATTTTTTACTTTTGATCCCTGACTTTGACCCAGAGTCCAAATTGTGATGACTACAATAATTCAGGGACTAAATCGTATATTTTATTCAAACATGGATTGATTAGTTGATTTAGTATAAATTCAGAGACTAAATATTAGATGTTCTCTAAATTTAATAATAATAATACAATAGAAAGAAACTTGTCTATTAAAAATATATCAAAAGTTAAAAAAAAAATAAAATCACAAATTCTCAGAAGAATTAAAAAAGGGTGGAGGAAAAGCATACAGGGAACTGAGGGAAGTAATCAAAGAAAAAGAAAATTCTATTATATATATATATAATTATATATACATATATAGACACCTACTTATCTGTTATGTAAAGGATTGGGACCAGTGTAGATTCTTCTTTTTTGATCAGCAAGTACTGAAGCTTGAGTGCCATCACGATGTTCATCACCTTTAGTAAGAGTTTTTGGCTTTGGTTGAAGAGGAATAGAGGCAGAGTTAGAGTTAAAGTTAAAGGTGTGAAATTTTGCATAGGGAAAGAAGAGAAGAAGAAGAAGAAGAAGGAGTGTGTGAGAGAGAGAAAAAGAAAAACCTATGAGCCTCATAGAGATATATATATATATATATAATTTTTTGGAATTGGCTCAAAACCCCATAAAGGAAAGAAAATGGAAGAAAGGGGAGATGAAAAAGAAGAAGAAGAAGAAAAGAAAAGAAAGGATAAAATGAATTTGGAAGGAGGGAAAATAACAATAATAATTGTTATTACATAAAATATCTGAAATTTTGATGATGAGTATGTGAATTGAAACTCCTTGAATGTAGTTTTGTTGTTGATGTGTGTGTGTACTTTTTGTTGGTTGAGGAGTGAGCTCTGAAAATTAGAAGGGGTGTGAATGAGAAGAGTCAAAATGCTTTGGGGTTGATGCGTTGATGTAAATAAATGTGGTGGCAGAGTGACCCGAGTCTTTGTGTAACTGTGTAGGTTTGGGAAAGAACACTAAAAAGTAAAAAACTTTAGGCCAAAGTTCCAATGTTTTTTTTTTTTTTTTTGGCCAAAGTCCTAATTTGATCCTATATCTTTTACTCAGTGCCTAGTTTAGTCTCATTTTTTTTAATTGCACTTTTAGTTTCTTATCTTTTGGTCAGGTCTCAATTTTGATCCCAAACTATTGAGTACGGTCATATTTTGGTCGTTTTGAGTTCAACTGTAATGAGTTCAGAGCTATGTATTGTTCTAAAGAGTATTATCTCTATCTAGTTGTGGTTATCGGCAAACAAGGTCAAATCGGTCCTGAAAGTAGATCACTTGTTTCACGGTCAAACAAACAAAATTAATCATATATCTCTCGTTTCAAGTTCGAACGTGACGAATTCAAATCTACGAGTTACTCTTAACAAGTCCTTTGAACTTGAAATTAAAGATAAGAGAAATATGATCAAATTCAATAGTTTGGTACCAAAATAAAATATTGTGCAAATATTTAATTAGGACCGGTTGTTCTTTAACAAATACTTTAATGACATTTGTTAGCTAAACCCATATAAGTAAAAATATATAAATTACTATAGTTTCATGTTATATTTGATAAAAATAATCATGAGTTAAAATTTCAATTTTTTTAAAACCCTAATAAAATATTTAAGATTTATTTAAAATAAATGAAACATTTGGTATCAAAATTAAACTTCATATAAATATATAGAATGAATTATGCGTGTTTATTTTATTATTTAATTTAAGGTTAAAGGTTCATTTTGATCCTAAATGTATGTTCTGATGTTTATTTTGGTCCATTATGTTTCAAAATGTTCAAATTGGTCCTAAATGTTAACAAAATATTTCATTTTGGTCCTAAATGTTAGTAAAATGTTTCATTTTGGTCCCAAATGATTGAATTTGGTCATATTTCTCTCATCTCTCATTTCTAGTTCAAAGGACTTGTTAAGAGGAACTCGTAGCTCTAAATTCGTCACATTCGAATTTGAAATGAAAGAGATATGATCAACTTTGCTTGTTTGACCATGAAACGAGTAGTCTACTTTTAGGATTGATTTGACCTCGTTTGCTGACGATCCCAACTAGATAGAGAAAGTACTCTTTGAGAACAATATGTAGCTCTAAACTCATCACGTTTGAACTTGAAACGAGTCATATTCAATAGTCTGGACCAAAATGAAACATTTTGTCAACATTTAGGACCAATTTGAACATTTTGAAACATAATGGACCAAAATGAACATTAGGGCATACATTTAGGACCAAAATTAACCTTTAACCTTAATTTAATTATAAAATGTATGGGCATTTTGTTCTCCAAAATAATTAGTCGTTTGATGCTTTATTCATATCATAATTGACATTTATGGAAAGGAGCTACCCCACGCTGATCATGAAATATGTAAAGATTAACAAGCTCCACATTTAATGATTTGACCATAGAAGTATTATTCATTTAGTCTTAAAGTAAAAGGAAAAAGACAAATAAAAACATTCAGATTATTGCATGATTAGTTTTTTAGTTATTTATTTTGCTTTATGATATGCATAAAATATTTTTAAAATAAACTAATAATTGAGTTTCGAATATAAATATAATGCATAAGACGTCATAGCTTTGTCAAAAAAATTATTGTAGTGCATAATTTAGTTTATTTAAAAATAAACTAAATTATGCACTACAATAATTATTTTTACCGTACATGGATTTTTTTTACGGCCAAAGTCCTATTTTGGTCCCCAGTTATGCTCCTTGTTCCAAATAGGTCCCTCAGTTATTTTTTGTTCCATATTGGTCCCCCAGTTATGCAAAACTTGAAAAAGTTGGTCCCTCTAACGTTTTCCATCCATTTTTCCGTTAAAAAAAGAGGAAAAATAAACTTTCATCCCCAAAAGTTTTATTTTCTTATATTAAGGTCCTTTTCTTTTTATAATAGGATCAAAACATAAGAAAATGAAGTAAATTAAGATTTTAAGT
>QANZ01008186.1:220186-251385 GCA_003254925.1 Chamaecrista fasciculata
TTTTTGGGTAAATTCACTTAAAATCTTAATTTACTTCATTTTCTTATGTTTTGATCCTATTATAAAAAGAAAAGGACCTTAATATAAGAAAATAAAACTTTTGGGGATGAAAGTTTATTTTTCCTCTTTTTTTAACGGAAAAATGGATGGAAAACGTTAGAGGGACCAACTTTTTCAAGTTTTGCATAACTGGAGGACCAATATGGAACAAAAAATAACTAGGGGACCTATTTGGAACAAGGAGCATAACTGGGGGACCAAAATAGGACTTTGGCCTTTTTTTTACCCGAAACACGCACATAATAAAATTGTAAGATGTTTTTATAATTTAAAGTTATACAAAAAAGGCCAAAGTCCTATTTTGGTCCCTCTGCTATGCCCAATGTTTCAAATTGGTCCCTAAGTTATTTTTCGTTCCATATTAGTTCCTCAGTTTTCCAAAATTTGGCACAGTTGGTCCCCTCAAACGTTTTCTATCCATTTTTCCGTTAAAAAAGGGAAAAATAAACTTTCATCTCCCAAAAATTTTATTTTGTTATATTAAGGTCATTTTCTTTTTATAATAAGATCAAAATATAAGAAAAGTAAAAAAATTAAGATTTTAACTGAATTTGGCCAAAAACAACACTTTCAAGTTTACAACGCATTTGATTATACTCTTCTTGTTCTTCTTCAACATTGAGTCATGCGGCCGAATCAGCCTCCTGCCGGCACCGGAACAAACAATCGCGATCATCTGCGCCGCCGTAAGGGGCTAGCGATGCCTCTTCCTCTGCCTCCGTAGAGCTCGGCACCGTCGACGAGTCACCGCTCCGGCTCCGGCCAGTCGCAATCACAATCGCACCAGCAGGTTCCGTGGCATAACCACCAGACCGATTGAGAGAGAGAGAGAGAGAGAGAGAGAGAGAGAGAGAGAGAGAGAGGTTTTTGGACAAATTAAGTTAAGATCTTAATTTTTTTTTTTTATTTTTTTTACATTTTGATTTTATTATAAAAACAAATGACCTTAATATGAGAAAATAAAACTTTTGGGGATGAAAGTTTATTTTTCTCTTTTTTTTATGGAAAAAATGGATAGAAAATGTTTGAGGGACTAAAAGTGTGTCAAATTTTAGAAAACTGAGGGACCAATATGGAACGAAAAATAACTGAGGGACCAATTTGGAACATTGGGCATAACTGAGAGACCAACATAGGACTTTGGCCTACATAAAAAGCCTCCCTAATGTTTCAATTTTTTTTTTTTTACCAATGAGGTTTGGCTCCCTTGGTCACCTTCCGCCCATGACAATTGCATGACTTGAGTTCGATTCCTGGTGATGTCTCATTTGATGGGTTATCTGTAAGTGTTCATTGAGCCCAGAGACCTGCCCTGACCTTGGACTGGGGCGCCATCCCCTCACCTAAATTTTTTTTCATGAAAAAAAATTTTCAATTCTTTTTGGCCTGAAATGATACTTCACCAAACAAAAGCCCAACCAAAGCAGGTCCAAAACAAGATAGAAACCAAACAAAGTCGCAGTACGAGAGAAGCTACAAAATCCATCGAAGAGAAAAAAACAGGAAAGAAAAAAGGCAACAAGAAAACCAACAAAGAAAGAAAAAACACAAAGCTAAAGGATGGGGCCAAACGCCCACTCAAAACGACTCATCCCCTTTAAAGCATACTTGACCATCCAATCGACGGTCTTGTTAGAGGACCTACTAGCCCACAACACCTTACTCAAAGGAATACTATTCAACAAAAAATTGATGTCATTAATCACAAGAGTGCACCTCCAATCCACAACTGAAGCAAGCAAGTTTACATCATTAACTAGGCATTCCCAATCCGTTTCAAAATAAACTTTGGAAAGAGAGATACTAGATGTTTCAGTTTTAATATACAAATTTTTGAACTTTTATTTGCATGCACAAAACTCCCTTCCATCATCTAATAGTATGAGAATCTAATAGATTATGCCACTTCAGCAATCATTTTGGTATAACTTGAGTAAATTGCCCATTCCAAATATTGCTAATCACTAGTTGATTATAAAAATAAGGCAAAAGACTTTGGTGTCCTTAACATTTTGGGTCAGTTTAAGTTATGCCCCTGTTTTGTGTCAGTTATACCTCCAATGTGAAACATTAGTGTCAATTATGCCCTAAAGTTTGACTCCGTTAATTATGTGGACGAAAAATGCTGACGTGTCAATTTTTTTTTGCCAATGTGTCGATTTTTTTTAATTGAACACTTGACACATGATTGGATAAATAAAATATGGCCAAAGTCCTATTTTGATCCCTCAGTTATGCTCAATGTTCCAAATTTGTCCCTCAGTTATTTTTCGTTTCATATTGGTCCCTCAATTTTCCAAAACATGGCATAGTTGATCCCTCAAAAGTTTTAATTTTTTACATTAAGGTCATTTTCCTTACATAATAGGATCAAAACGTAAAAGCAAAAAATAAATTAAGATTATAATTAAATTTTTAAAAAAAAAATAGCGTCTCTCTCTCTAAAATTTCAAACCCTAAGGGTGTGTTTGGATTGGGGAGATTGGGGGAGAAGGGGAGGGGAGGGGGGAGATTAGAGAACTCTCCCCCTTGTTTGGGAAGAGAGATAATGAAGGAGGAGAGGAGCGAGGGTGAGAGAAGATGATGGAGGATTTTAATTGTAGTACAAATTTGAAATACTCCAAATTGGGGTATTTCAGAGGATTTTAGAATTCTCCCCCTTTTTTGTAACAATTTTTAATTTAAATAGTTATTATGATCTTCAAACTATGAGGTTAGTTTCATTTTGGTACTCTAGTTATTTTTTGTCTCGGGATGGCCCGGTCAGAAAACTTTGGCTCGGGCTGGCCCAGTCGGGAAAAATCGGCCGAGCCGACCCTGTTGAAAAAATTCGGCTCGGTTAGAAAAAATTAACATATTTTTATTGATTTATTTATGTTAGTTAAATGATTAATTTGATATTTCTTAATGTTTATATTACAAAAAATCAAATTTTCTTAATTTTCTAATCAAATTTTCTTAATTTTCTAAACGGAATTAATTAAACAAATTTTTTTTGATAATCCAAACAAGGGCGAGAGATTGAGTCTCTCCCCTTCCCTCCCCCTCCAATCTCCTCCCTCCCCTCCGCCTCCTTAAATCCAAACAAACCCTAAATCTCCATCCTCAAACCCAAATTCAAAATCCAAATCGAATCTCCATCCTCAAACCAAATCCCAAACTTCTACGATCTTCTACCATTAAATTGCCACAAGTAAGGGGATGTGTTCTCTTTATTTGCACATCCCTCTTCCCTGTAAATTCATGAACATTGTGTGGTTGTGTGGTTGTGCTGCTGACCCTACTCGGGATTATCATAACTGGATTTTCATAGAATGAACACTTACAAGCACAATATTTTCCGCTCTAATTGATTCCATGGTCGAAGATTGTAGAAGTTTTGGATTTGGGTTTGAGGATGGAGAATCGATTTGGATTTTAGATTTGGGTTTGAGGATGGAAATTTAGAGTTTGAAATTGGGGGTTTGAAATTGCAGAGAGAAGAGGGGAGAAAGAGAGGTTGTTTTTGTTTAAATTCAATTATAATCTTAATTTATTTTATGTTTTTACGTTTTGATCCTATTATATAAGGAAAATGACCTTACTGTAAAAAATTAAAACTTTTTAGGGACCAACTGTGCCAAGTTTTGGAAAACTGAGGGACCTATATGAAACAAAAAATAATTGATGGACCAATTTGGAACATTGAGCACAACTGAGGGACCGAAATAGAACTTTGGCCATGTTTTATTTATCCAATCATATGCCACGTATTCAATTCAGAAAAAAAATTGACACATAAGCAAAAAAATTTACACGTCAGCATTTTTCGTCCATATAATTAACGGAGTCAAACTTTAGGGTATAATTGACAGAAACGTTTCACATTGGTGACATAACTGACACAAAACAAACGTTATGAGCATAATTGAAATTGATCTCAAACGTTAGAGGCACCAAAGGTCTTTTACCTAAAAATAATAATATGGCTGACAATGCAAAATGGATAGATATATAATTAGCTTTTTTTAACTATTAGACTATTAGATGACACAAGGTAGTTTTGTTACCATAAATTGAAATTTAAAGATTTATTATGATGTTAAAATTTAGTGTGGAGATTCCGATGATCGAAGAAAAGTTCTACAAGAAAAAGTACGACGAGAGTTGGAATCTCGTCAACTACTATAATACTTAATAGATATTTAAGAGAGAAAGTAAAAATCGAGTGAGTAAGAATGAAAAAATGTATTTTAAGAAGAAGAAATAATAACTAATAACTTTAAGTAAATTAGGCCATCATATGGGGTTTGGATCCTCTATAGTTCCTTTCTCTACATTTTATGTGGAGTTAGAGAGAGAAAAGAAGAATAAGAGAGAAAAAAATATGAAATTCATCAAATAAAAATATATAAATCTATATTTTTCCTTTCTCTCTATTTTTTTCTCTTTCTTTCTCTCTCATACTCCACAAAAAATGTAGAGAAAGGAACTCTGAAGGATTCATTTCCCATCATATGATGTCTTATCAATTTACATGTCAAAAGTTAGACATTGAGGAGATCTTTGACACATAACTTAGTGTTCTTGGAGGATGATCAATTTAGCTTAAATACATGTAAGTTTTATTTATTTATTTTCACATGTGTGCTTCTCACTAGACTGCTCTTATTCGAGTATGCTGTTATGTGTTCCTAAGTAACAGGATTCTTGTAGAATTTTTTTTTAGGGTAAATTACACTTTGGTACCCTGTGATTTAACCCTATTTCACTTTAGTACCTTGTGGTTTGAAACTTGACACTTTGGTAGTCTGTGGTATTCTCCATTAACACTTTGGTACCCTTTGGAGCTATTTTGTAATTTTAACCATAACAAATTTTGCAAAAATTACATATTGACCCCAATTTTTTTAAAAGTTTTCATTTTAGCCCCTATATAATATGTGTCTAGGGACCTATTTGTAATTTTTTGAAAATTTTTGGGGGTCAATATGTAATTTTTGCAAAATTTGTTGTGGTTAAAATTACAAAATAGCTCTAAAGGGTACCAAAGTGTTAACGAAGAATACCACAGGGTACCAAAATGTCAGGTTTCGCATTATAAGATACCAAAGTGAAATAGGGTCAAACTACAGGATACCAAAGTGTAATTTACTTTTTTTTTTTTTTTAACACATACAATTATAGTACTTTAATTTGTATGTCAGGACACTCAATAGTGACTGTTAAATATAGAATAGAAAAGATTGAAGTTGGTCAAACATGTGGGATTTTGACAAATGGCCATGAAAAATGAAAAAAATGTGGATCTTTTTCTTGGAAAGAATGATGATATTGTCTTCATCCACCTTTACACAAGTGAAAAACAATAGAAAAAAGTCTTATGGGAACTTTTAAAATAAAAAATATTTATTTAGGGCCCCTACCTTTTATTTTACGTTCTCAAAATCTACATAGAATATATTGAAAAATCTACTTTGTAGATTACATCCTCTCTATTATTTTCTTCATTTTTGCCTTGTTTATATTGTGAGTTGTGACCTCCTCTAAATAAGGTAAAAGTATAAATTTATTTCCATCTCTTTTGGTTAGGTTGTCATGCCATTATATATATATATATATATATATTATAAATTTGATCTCATATCTTTTCAAAAGATTTTATCATTAATCCCACGTGGATTGCTGATGTAAGAGACCAAAATCACGAAGAAAAAGATATAGGATCAAAATCGCAACTTACCCAAAAGATCAGATAAGATACTAAAATTGCACTTTAACATTCAACTCGCAACATCAGCACACCACATCAATATGCCACATCAGAATTGTTGGGGATATGCACGAATTTGTGTTATAGAATTTAGTTTGAGTCGCGTCAAAAGGACACTGTCCTCAAGAGTTTATTCTGCAACCCTCCGTAAATTGGAAGCGGTACTCCCCAGGATTAAACAAACTATTCTTGTTGATACAACAAGGCCACAAAACACCAGAAGATAATTTCCGTGAGTTTGGTCAGATTAGTCCCTGAGCCTAGAAACACATTCGAATATATTAAGACAGCTGAGAGAGACGTTGGGCAGAGTTATGAGTGATTAAAACAATTTAATCACGTATTAAATTGTTTTAACAACTCACAAACGTATTTTAAAAATCATAAAAACAATTTGAATGTCATTATTTTCTGATATGAAACAGTCCAAGTTTAATACACCATAAAAGAGGAGTTTTTCAGGTAAGCCTTAAATATCAGAAAATAATTATGAAATCTGATTTTATAAAAAGACTCGGTGCCCTTGTCTACATGCACAGGGGGGAATCGTCAGTTTTTATCTACGATTGCCCACCAGAAGCTCATGCTTGTGTGCGCGAGACCTTCCTTCTTCTCTACTTGGTTACTCCCTCTTTTCACATCTTAATATATATACACTTGGCTCATCCATAAACTAGACAGTGTGAGACTTTTATTTGACACACTCTAACATAATATAATATATAATATTCTCAACATGTGGACCCCACATAATATTGTATAATATATGTCATATTCTCAACAATCCCCCACATGTGTCAAATAAATCTTCATTTCATTCACTGAATTTGTACACGGATATAATCATTGTATCTAGTGTTCTTAACAACTTAACTAGACCTAGACCAATAATTCTTGATACACAGAATTGTCAGTGAAGCTTGCTTTTATGAACTAACAACTCTTGGTGTGTAATAGAGGTACTAAGGGTCAGATTATACCCCCACATTTCTGCTATTAACGCCGTTTTTGCACGTTATTTCGACCATGCGCACGCTCGGTTCATAACGAATGCTCTGGAGATTTTGCCACAATCTCATAAGAGCGGCCCCACTCCACATTCGTAGAAGTGATTTAATAAAATATACCTGAACTTAATGCACCATCTCGTAGGACTATGAAATCATTAAGAGTTTTACTCATCCTCACTAAAAATGAAATCTAGCACTTTCTCACACCATAGGAATAGGACATAACAATTTTTAGTGCTAGCAGAACTAACAAATGACTTGTTCTTACCCATTGAACCTTCTTCATGGGATCACCAATCACAAAGGTTGGGTTACTATCGCTGTTAATTTCAAATTGGCTTTAGGCCCATTCCCCTCGATGTTTCAATAATTTGTTTCCTCTCAAGAGGCTTCATTAACGGATATGCGAGATTCACATTTGACCTTACAAAATCAATTGAGATTACACCATCTTTTAGCAGTTGCCTCACAATATCATGTCTCAATCGAATATGTTTACTTTTACCATTGAAAGTTTTATTATTAGCCGTAGCTATCGCAATTTGGCTATCACAGTGTAATGAGATTGATGGTGTTGGCTTGTCATCCAATGGGATATTTGCTAAGAAGTTTTTCAACCACTCAGCCTCAGAATCAGCTAACTCCATAGCAACAAACTCAGAGTTCCTTGAGGACCTAGTTATAATATTTTGTTTAGCTGACTTCCATGTGACAGCCCCACCACCAAATATAAACACATAGCCACTAGTGGATTTTGTCTCATCTGAATCTGAGATCCAGTTAGCATCACTGTATCCCTCTAATACAACGGGAAATCCACTATACAATATACCACAGTTCATGGTACCTCTCAAATATCTTAACAACCTTACCAAGGCCTCCCAATGCTCATTGTTTGGACAATGAGTGTATCTGCTTAATCTACACACAACATAAGCTATGTTAGGCCTGGTATAGTTCATCAAATGCAACAGACTCCCAATAATCTGTGTATACTTATATTGTGACACATGATCTCCTTTATGTTTCTTTAATTGTACACTAGAATCATAAGGGGTACTCAAAGGAGATTTATCAAATTGATCAAACTTTCTCAGAATCTTCTCAACATGTTCTTGAGAAAGTAAGATACCACTTTCATTCCTTATGATTTTGACACCCAAAATCACTTTTGCTTCCCCCATATCTTTCATATCGAAATTAGAGGCAAGAAAAACTTTCCTGTCATGTACAATACTCATACTTGTACCAAAGATCAGCATATCATCCACATACAAGCATATAATAACACAATCATCATTCACAATCTTCGTATAAACACATCTTTCCACTTCAACTGTAGAGAAAGTACCATTTAGCAAAACTTTTTCAAGTTTCTCATGCCATTGCTTAGGTGCTTGTTTCAAACCATATAAGGATTTAATTAATTTGCATACTTTATTCTCTTGACCTGGAACACTACACCCTTCAGGTTGTACCATATAAACATACAATAAATCTATAAGCAGCAGATTATTGAGCATACATAATAAACATACAATCAATAGTTTTAGAACCAAATTTCTTCATTTTATAATAAGGTAATAAAACATTAGCAAGACACCCCCACACTTTCAAATAATTCAGGTTAGGTGCATAACCTTCCACAATTCATAAAGCATCTTATTAGTCTTCCTATGAAGAATTCTATTTTGTAAAAAACAAGCAGTCAATATAGCTTCACCCCAAAAATTATCAGAAGCACCAGAACTAACAAGCAGAGTATTCATCCTTTCTTTTAAAGTTTGGTTCTTCCTTTCAGCTATTCCATTTGATTTAGGTGAATTAGATGGGGTTATCTCATGTATAATTCCTTTTTTTTCACAAAGGTCATCTATCAACAAATATTCTCCACCTTATCATACCTAACTCTCTTTATTTTCTTATTCAATTGGTTTTCCACCTCTGATTTATAAATAATGAATTTCTCATAAACCTCATCTTTTTTTCTCAACAAATAGACTCTAGTCAATCTAAAAAAAATCATCAATAAAAGTCACATAATACTTTTTACCACCTCTAGTTTCTACTTGTTTCAAATCACCCAAATCAGTATGTATCAAAGACAATAACTCAGTTTCTCTTTGAATAGAAAAATGTGATTGCTTGGTTAATTTTGTTTCAACAACTTCACACTTACTATTATCACCATTCTCAATTATGGATATTAATCCTCTATGTTGCAAACTTAATATATTTATTATTCACATGTCCTAATCTAGCATGCCACAAATCATAGGAGTCAAGCATATAAACAGAAGAAGACGCATTGTCATTCATTTCATCATCAACACTTAATACAAGCAGTCCTTGATTACAATAGCCTTTTCCCATAAGAACATTGTTCTTTGTCATTATGATCTTGTCAGACTCAAACGACACTTTAATCCTAGCTTTCGCAATAAAGCAACAGAAACCAAATTGGCCCTTGTTTCAGGTACATACAAGACATCATTAAGTTGTAAGTTCTTTCCAAAAGTGAGTTTCAACACCACTTTTCCTTTCCCTTGAACTTTGGTAGTTCAGGAGTCAGCAAGGTAGATTTTATCATCTCCTTCTTCAAAGGAGGTGTATAGTTCTTTATTAGCACAAATGTGCTTAGTAGCACCAGAATCTACCACCCACTTCCTCATATCAGATATGAGAAGAACTTGAGAGAGCATTACAGCAATGACCTCATTATCATCACCATCATCTCCTTGAACCAAATTTGCACTTGGCTTAGGAGGATTGCCACTTTTCTGAAAACTCTCTTTAGCCCTCTTTCTACACTGAGCCGCATGATGTCCTGTCTTACCACACACAAAACAATGACCCTTCTTCTTGAAGGTAGGATTAGAGGAATTAGGTTTGTAATCAGATTTCTTAGAATTATTATTCTTAGCAGCATTGTCATACCTCTTGTTACGTGGCTTTGTCTCTACCAAATTTGCTTTAGCAGTTGTCTTTTCCTTGTGCAATCTTATTCGTCTTTCTGTTGGTATCTTCTATAATAATATGAGTGATCAAATCTGAGAGTGATAACTGCTTTTGTTTGTGTTTCACTTGTTTTTTTGTAATTTTTCCATGACTTTAGCAACTTCTCAATTAAAATTCCAGCAACAAATTCGTCAGGCAAATCAATCTTCTCAGCACGAAGCTCCTCCAACAGCTTATGATATTCATTGATTTGTAGTTTGATATCTTTATCATCTGTCATCTCCCATCTGTAAAAATTTCCTACCACAAATTTTTGTTTTCCAGTATCCTCAGCAGTATATGAAAGAATTAATGATTCCCAAATTTTGCTTGCTACCTTATGACACTATAGACATCGAACAGATTATTAGATAAAGTACTGATTATGGTATGCCGACAAACCTTGTTGGCATGAGTCCAAGAATCCTTATGTGTTTGATCTGAATCCACAGGAGGTTCAGATTGTGTCAGTGAACTAGTAACTTCGTGCATGTCCAGCAAGGTATGAATTCGTTCCTGCCACCTCTTGTAGAACTTTCCATCGAATGCCTCAATTTTTGACGTATCAGGAAACAGTTTGGAAAGAGGCATTGAATATGAAATAGCAACAGGAGGAACGACAACAGCAGTAGGAGACGAACCATCAGCAGCCATAGTGTAAATAAACTCTTAAGATTGTTGGGAATATGCACGAATTTGTGGAATAGAATTTAGTTTGAGTTGCGTCACAAGGACACTATCCTTAAGAGTTTATTCCGCAACCCTCCGTAAATTGGAAGCGGTATTCCCAGGATTAAACAAACTCTTCTTGTTGATACAACAAGGCCATAGAATAGCAAAAGATAATTTTAGTGAGTTGGGTCAGATTAGTCCCTGAGCCTAGAAACACATTCGAATATATTAAGACAACTGAGAGAGACGTTGGGCAGAGTCATGAGTGATTAAAACAATTTAATCACGTATTAAAAATCATAAACACAATTTGAATACCATTAATTTATGATATGAAAGAGCCCAAATTTATTACACCATAAAAGAGGAGTTTTCAGGTAAGCCTTAAATATCATAAAATAAATATAAAATCTGATTTTATAAAAAGACTCGATGCCCTTGTCTACACGCGCAGCGGGGGTGAAATTGTCAATTTTCAACTACGATTGCCCACCGGAGGCTCATGCTTGTGTGCCCTTCTCTACTTGGTTATCCCCTCTTTTCACATCTTAATATATATACACTTGGTGTTGGGAAATCGCCATGCACACAACGCAGCGGAAACGGATATAAATTAAAAATTTAAACCAAAACATAATAAAAACAAGGCACATAGCGACTTCTTTCCCAATGAATCCGCTATATGGATCTGTATCAGTACAAGGACCAGAATTTTACCCAAATCAATCGGCGACTTTTGTGTCCACGATGCTGAGGAGTCCACTCCGAGTGTGCTCCCTCCGCCGGTGATCCACACGAACAGTTTGGCAGATGCCTAGGTGCTAGCCTCCTTCACTTCTCCAAGTGAATCAGGGACCTTGTCTAAGGTGTTCTTGAGTTCAAGAACAATTCTTGAGCTTCCAAGAATAGATGGCGCCTAGATCAAGAATTTTATTCTTGATCTCACACAACCTTGTCACAAACCCTAAAACACTTTTGGGTTTGCGCCACTTTCTCTCTCTAGAAACTAGGGTTGTGTTTTCTCTCTCTCTCTCTTCACCAAAAGCCAAAACCGAATTTGCTCTTGTGAAGAACTAGCCAAAGTCGAAATTCCAAGTGTGAGAGACCTTTTTGGAAGGTCGACTTATGCTCTTTATATATAGGGTTTGAGGTTTTTGATAATTATAATTAGGGAATCCCAAAATTATATGATTATCAAATTATTAAATTATGAGATTACACTAATATCATAATTTTAGGACTTGAATTCCTAATTATAATATTACCTTAATATTATAATTTGAATTCAAATGCAATCTTGGAGAATCAAATTGGAAGATCAAATCTTCCCAAAAGGTACCAAGCCCATGCGCCAAGTCCTCTTGAATTTGTTGGAATTTAATAAATCAAAATAACAAACCTAACTCTTAGGTAGTTATAACTAATTTGTTATTTTCCAACAATATTGATTTAAGATATTACCATAATATCTTTAGTCAATCTTTTAAATCTTGAATTTTAGTCTTTATTGAATTAAAATATTACACTAATATTTAAATCCAACCTAGACCTAAAATTTGACTTCCCCATATATATATATATATATATATTATTGAATTAAAATATTACCTTAATATATTTAATCCAATCATTTGAAATCTAGATCAAATCTATTTGAATTTCAAATCTCAAGCCATGACTTTTAATTAATAAAACATTTCTATTAATTAAAATAGGCTAAAATTAGGCGCCAACCTCCATCCCCATTATCCTAATATTAGTGAATTTAATAAATCAATAATTTCCTAACTTTTAGGAAACTTATCTAATTTATTTATTCCTAATATTATAAATAGGAATATAATTGTAAATAGCATAATCCAATTATCTATTTAACAATTATCATATATATATATATATATATATTTGTCCCACAAATCTAAATATCATATATCTGTAGATATTTATTTAAGACAATATTTCATGTCCCAGACAGTCAATTATGTCTTAAACGGCGTCACCTAAGTGACCCACGAATTAACCCTAATTGGTGTCCCGATGTGGCATCTTGATCCTGCTCGTGTGTGATCCAGCAGGCCCCACGTGAAGTTGGCAGCAAGATATCTCTATGACTTACAAGTCGAGAGCGGACTCTAGCAAGCCATCACGACTACCCAAAATACGTGAGTTATCGTTTAACGCCGAAACGACTTAACCTCAGTACCACCTTGTCTAGATCCCTTTTTTTCCTACGATATTTTGGTCATGGATTAGGCATGGGAAAGTCATCCAAATTCCAAACCTCAACTTTCTCGATTCCTTGAGTAAGTCCCAATTTCCAGTGTGGCCACACATTCCTTGGACAGACTCATCGAGGGGCCCAGTTAAATATCTCCCATCTCTATGAGGGACAAAATTCCATCTTGGTCAACCATATTCCTCAACACGGTAATCAACCAAACCCCTACTTAGCCCTTATGGCTACCCCTGCTACGGGTAACGTTAGACTAAGCCAAAGTCTGACAACTACAACGCCGGAATAATGAAGACCTCAGGTCTAAGGGCATCGTGACAGGTGTACAGGAGAAACTACCTAATGACTAAAACCCATGCAGGATTCTCTAGGTCAGTCCAACAACTCGTAACCCCTTACGCAATTGCACCATGACTCTCGTACCAGTATCTAGTGCATGCATCTCTATGCACCGAGGTCATGCTGGTCTTAGTTCATTTCAAGTTCCCACTTGAATGAGCGACCAGGGACAGTTTAGATTAATTATCCTATAATTAATCACAGACTGTTATCATAGTAAACATGCTAATAATATGATAACCATTAATTTATCTCTATAAATTAATTAATATTTTCACAACATATCTACAAGATGATTGGCCCTAGGGCACCATCTCCATCACTTGGCTCATCCATAAACTAGGCAGTGTGAGACTTTTGTTTGACACACTCTAACATAATATAACATATAATATTTTCAAAATGTGGACCTCACATAACCTCACATAATATTATATAATATATGTAATATTCTCAACAAAAACTAATAGAGGAAGAGTAACAGAAATGAGGGTGGGAATATCAATTAAATTTTTTGCAAAGATGTGAGACCAAATATGCAAAAAGAAAAAAGATGATGGACTAATTTGCAATCTGACCACAAGATAAAAGACCAAAATTACATCGTGATCTTTAAATAATCAAGCATAAGCACATCAACGTTTGTGTTCTAACTTCTAAGGAAAAAAATAGTTTCCACACAAGTATATTTATTTATCTCTCTTTTTAATTATTTAATCTTAATTTTTTTTTTTACCGGTACAATGGTAAAAAGGGTTTGTTTTAAAAAAGGAATTATTTAGGTGCTCTCAAATTCTTTATTTCTTATATAATAAGTTTCATATTTGAGTCTTGTTAAGAAAAATTGCATTTATACTTTCAACTATGTACTCAATTGTCACGTTCCAAGTAATTTATCTTCTAATATATTTATTCAATTCAAATTCTCTCAACTATTAATAGCATCGTTAACTTTTATATCCTTTAAAGTTTAAATCTCATAAATTGCATGTTTCATAAGGCCAAAGTCCTATTTTGGTCCCTCAGTTATGCTCAATGTTCCAATTTGGTCCTTCAGTTATTTTTCGTTCCATATTGGTCCTTCAGTTATGCTTAGTGTTCCAAATTGGTCCCTCAGTTATTTTTTGTTCCATATTAGTCCCTCAAATTTTCAAAATTTGACACATTTGGTCCCTCAAACGTTTTTCATCCATTTTCCGTTAAAAAAAAAGACAAAATTGATTTTTAACACCTAAAAGTTTGAATTTTTTTGCATTAAGGACCTTTCTTTCTATAATAGAACCAAAATGTCAGAAATAAAAAATAATTGGTGGATTTTAGTTTATTTCACACAAAAAAATAATTTTTTTTCTCTCCCTCTCGTATCTCTCTCTCTCTCTCTCTCTCTCTCTCTCTCTGTTTTTTCGTGATAAGATAGTTTCTCATATTCCATTCTCTCGCCGGAATCTTCACCGGAAAAACTTGACCTTCCGAAATGGGCTTGTTCCAGAACAAGTGAGAACGAAAATGGGAGATGAAGAGGGAAGCGAAGAAGCGAGAATAGAGCAGGACTTGCTAGGATCGTTCGCCGGCGATTGAAGTCTCCGGCAAGCTATCAAGTTTTGTATCCTCCTTGATTTCTCTTTCTCACTTAGTCAGGGTCTTCGCGGCAAAATGGCAGCTAATTCAGAACAAGCTCGAGGAGCTCCATTCGTGGCTAATCGCCGCCGAGGAATCTTCACTCTCCGGTTTGGTTCTTGTAATATTGGCCACGGTGAACGAGTGTTACGATCTTGCTCGTCGTTGCGTCGATGTTTCTTACAGTGGGAAGCTTTTGATGCAGAGCGATTTGGACGTGATGTTCGCCAAGTTTGATCGTCATGTGAAGAGGCTATCGGAGGTATATACTGCGCTGCCGGTATTCTGACTTGCTGACGAGAATGAAGGTCGACGATATGGAAATGAAGAGAGAGAGAGACGAGAGAGAGAGAGAGAGAGAGAGAGAAAATTTATTTTTTTGTGTGAAATAAACTAAAATCCCCCAATTATTTCTTCTTCTTACATTTTGGTTCTATTATAGAGAAAAGGGTCATTGATGCAAAAATTTCAAACTTTTAGGAGTTAAAAATCAATTTTGTCTTTTTTTTTAACAGAAAAATGAATGGAAAACGTTTGAGGGGCCAAATGTGTCAAATTTTGGAAAACTGAGGGACTAACATGGAACAAAAAATAACTGAGGGATCAATTTGGAACACTAAGCATAACTGAAGGACCAATATGGAACGACAAATAACTGAGGGACCAATTTGAAACATTGAGCATAATTGAGGGACCGAAATAGGACTTTGTCCGTTTTATAAAGTTAAAAAAATGACCTAATTAATTTTGTTATACATAATTTTATAATTTAAGATATATAGTGATAAGGGATTTCATATAAGCTTTCAGGTTAGTTATGAATTGTTATCCTTTTGTTTTATTGGATTGTGTATATATCCTCTCCATCTCTTTAAAGATACACACAATATTCTACTTTTAGACCCTATGATATTTCAATTTTCTCTAGACCTTTATTGACTTAGGTATCAGAGTGGCAGAGGGTGATCAACCTCCGTCGTGCCTTTTCCACAAATTATTTCATTCTAGCCACCAGAGCAACTTTCGCCCATTCGCAACCTCATCATATAGTATATTTTTATTTTGAATTTTATATATTACTATATATTTTTATTTGTGGGCGAAAGTTGTTTTAATAAAATATATAGAAATAAAAATATGAAATTACAATGAAATAAAGGTATATAAAAGGATAAGCTTTTATCATATTAATTAATCTTTTTTATTTTTATTTAATTTTATATTTATGTTTTTATAGTTATACATGTTTTCTTAGATCAAAATATTTTATTTTGATCTCAAATAATTGAATGTGGTCATCTTTCTTTCAATTAAAGTTCAAATGTGACGAGCTAGATATTGCTTTCGAAGAGTACTTTCTCTATACAGTTGGGACAGTCAGCATATGAAATCAAATCGAACTTGAAAGTATAGTTGGACCAAATGAAAAAAATTTATGAAAAATTAGTTCCAAACCCAGTTTCGAGCTCAATTTGACCTCATTTGATGACGATCCTGTTGGGCATAAATACAATACCCCATCAGAGAATTAAAATAGAGAAATAAGATGGAATAACACTACAATCACAACACAAGAAAATTAACGTGGAAAACCCAAACCGAAAAAAAAACCACACCGTTGCCAAAAGACAACGAGAGAAAATACTATGTGAAAATTATTACATCACTCTATTCTCTCAACGCATACACCAAGTACATCCATGCTCTCTCAAGATCCCTATTTAACTTCACCTTATACACTCAAGAAATAAAAGAGAGGGAAGAATTTAAAAGTCACATACAATGACTAAAGTATATTGATTTGTTGCACCTATAAACTTGCCTTAAGCTTCCTTTTATAGTAGCTGAGCCCCTTCCACAATTGCTAACCAAGCATTGTGGGACTTTTTAGACCTCACCTACCCCCTAGTTTTCAATCAACACTCACAGATCTCCACCATGATTGAAAAATATTACATTGTCAACACCAACAAACATAGCTTGAAAGCTATCACACTCGAGCATAAAAGTGTAACCACTCAGAATTACTCAATTCTAAGAATTTCACCTCGGCACATGTCGAAAGATCTTTGTTGAAGTCTATGGTGCTACCTCCATATTGGCTCTCCATGGAAGTTCTTCGGCCATTGACATAACTTCACCACACATCTTGCATCAATGCCAACCACTGCCTCATGTGCAATTGTGGATCCGCTAACTCCTCATCCTCTTTCATGGTAACGCAAACATACCATGAGGATACCCTCCTTAACACTTCATAAGGAAATATCATCTCCCTCATCTAGAGAGACTGCGTTAGCGTCTGCATTTGACCTTTTTGCCGAACTTGCTCCATCTAGACAATTTCTTTTTACATGCCAAGACTTTTCGCATTTCCAGCAGGTCACCTTCTTCCCAGAGTTCTTCTTCCTTCCACTCTCATCCCTGGCCACCAACGCCGAGTCTGTATTGGGTTATTTCTTTTTATGCAAGTTTTAAATTTGTAAAACCCAAGTGCAAGCGTACACAATCAAAGCAATATACTAGGCTTGAGCACCAGGTATTGTCCCATCGAGAATATATCCATGAATTTATTCTAAACGACACAGACTACAGTGCTTCATTTAATCTAAGCAACAATTACCGATAAAAGATTATATAAAACAAAGCTAAAATGCAATAAATGAATACCAAACTGAACACAAAAACTTCCTAGATATCAAATGTAAAGAATTTCCCTAGGATTGTCCCTACTTAGCAATTTCACTTAACTAACTAACTACTCTGATTATGGACTTACGATTATGGCAAAGCTAACCCTGAACTCTTAATTACCTATAATTACCTTTCAATCAATTATAAGCCTATTGAATCTAATTAACTCACCTATATTTCTATGGTGAACTAACTATATCAATGCATTAAGTTCAAGTTCAATTGGGTTCTCATAGGCTAATAGGTATATCTTTATCCTATTAACACATTTCATTAGAAAATAGAATCTAGAGGCAATCAATGCAAGACCTAGCTTCAATCTATCTCTTTCAAGCATAAATCAAAGCAATTCATAAGAATCCCCAAAATTGGTGGTCACACGAAGAGGGAGAAAACATAAAACTCATTAGTTGAACAATTTAAACCAAAATCATCCATAATCAAAATAATCAATCGGTTAAATTATAATGCTAAGTAGTTTTAATCCTAGAGAACTATAAACTCTAGCCTATCATACTCAAGAACATGGAAACAACAATCATGATGAACCCTATGAGGAAAAAAAGAGAAGAGATGAGAAAAAACCAAGAGTACAATCCAAAATCTTCACTCCAAATGCTTCCAATCCACCAAATTTGATGTTTCCAAGCAAGATTCCAAGCTCGCCTAGGCGAGCAAAGCTCACTTATGCTGAGCTATCCAGGGCAGGGTGCCTAGGCGAGCATGAGAACTCTACATCACTAAAATCTTCATTTTGGCTCCGAATCACTTCATACGGAGAACCCCAGACATCTCAAAATCTTCTAGACATTTTAAGCTTCGATTCAAGGTCTTGAAACATAAAAAAAAAGAACTCAATAAATTGAGTGCCCGAAATCGTTGGTAAACTTGAACAACATAAAACAGAAATAAACAAAACAAAACGAAAAAAACTAAAAACTAAACATCTACAACTAATAAAACACAAAATACTCACTTATTAAGCTTCATTAACAATTAAAACATGAATTAAAGCCTTAAAATGACCTGAGATTAAGACTAGAAAACTCTAAATTATTAGAGTTATCAGTCTGTAACAGCTTGACTCTCACATTTTAGATGTCTTTCCTCTGAATTGATTTTATTGGCAACCTTAGAAAAATTCAAAGTCTCCTTTCCATACATTAAGAGAGGCTTCATGTATTCAAAGGAAGAAGGAAGAGATAGTATGAGCTTTAATGCCTTATCTTCACCATCAACCTTAACTCCAATGGCCTCCAGTTCAGAAACAGTGCCATCAAGAGTACTTAGATGATTGGATATCTTTGTATTTCCATCCATACGAAGAGTATGAAATTGTTCCTTTAACAGCAACCGATTCGAGACGCCCTTGGACTGGTACAACTCTTCAAGCTTTTCCCAAAGCTCCTTGGTTTTCGAAATACTTTGCACGTTTGCAAGAACATCCTTAGCCAAACACATTCGAATTGCACTTGTAGATCTCAAATCTAGGTCTTCCCATTCTTCATCACCCATACTTGAACCACCCTTTTCAGAATCTTTGCGGGAAACTGTCCCCTTCAATGCCTTGTGTAACCCTGATTGTATCAACACATCCTTGACTTCAACTTGCCACAAGCCAAAATTGATCAGTCCATCAAATTTCTCCATATCAAACTTTATGGCACTTGAAAAACTTGACATTGTAAATGTATACTAGAAACAGAGTCAGTAATTCCCAAGAAACACCGGTGAAGTCATAAACGGTCCCACTTAAAAACTAGTCTCCTTAGACAGAATTATTCAGACTTCCTTCCAGCAACCCATCAATAGCCAATCTACCACAAAAATAATTCTCAAGAAAAACGGTAGAGAATTAAAATAGAGAAATAAGAAGGAATAACACTACAATCACAACACAAGAGAAATTAACGTGAAAAACCCAAACTGAAAAAAAAATATGACTGTTGCCAAAAGACAACCAGAGAAAATACTATGAGAAAATTATTACATCACTCTATTCTCTCAACGCATACACCAAGTATACCCATACTCTCTCAAGGCCCTTATTTACCTACACCTTATACACTCAAGAAATACAAGAGAGGGAGGAATTTGTAAGTCAAATACAATGTCGAAAGTATATTGGCTTGGTGCACCAATAAACTTACCTTAAGCCTCGTTTTATAGTAGTTGAGCCCCTCTCACAATTGCTAACCAAGCAATCTGAGACTTTTTAAACCTCATCTACCCCCTAATTTTCAATCAACACTCATAGATCCTAATTGAGCAAAAGAAAGATTCATTAAGAGTAACTCTTAGTTCAAAATTCTGTTCATTCGGACTTAAAACGAGAGAAAAATGACCAACTTTTCTTGTTTAATCGTGAAACGAGTGGCTTACTTTTGGGACCTGACTTGACCTTGTTTGCTTACGGCCCCAACTGGATAGAGATTTTACTCTTTTAAAGCAACAGGTAACTCTAGACTTGTCACATTCAAACTTAATATAAGAGAAATATGAGTACATTCAATAGTTTGGGACCAAAATGAAACATTTTACCAATATTTAAGACTAATATGAATCTTTGGAAACATAAAGGACCAAAATTAACATCAGGTCATATATTTAGGACCAAAATGAGCCTTTGACCTTTTTTTATATAGCTGAGTGAGAAAGAACATTTAGGATCAAATTGAAATCTACCCCATACATTCAATACTAATTTGAAGTTTTGACCTATACTTAATATATATATATATATATACCGGTATAATACTCGAAAAAACTTAATCATGCCATTATCAAAAAAGCCTCTATATGAATGATGACAAACACCCCCCACTCTGAAAGTTGAGGTTGAGAAACGAAGCCAAGTGATGATTTTTTGACACTATATTGAATGGCTTCGTGCACTTTTGACTCAGAACAGGCATAGTAAAAAAGGATCAGACAAAATGTTTGAAAACATAAATAAGGCTATCATGAAGGCAAGAAAACGCATATTATAATGCTCTCTTTCATACATTGCTCTTTGCTTTTGGCTTCTCTTTTTTGTACTGGTCAAACCCATGGCTTCCCTTGCCATCATTGGAATCTCAAATACTCCAGAAAGTATTTACTCTGTGTAACATGCTTTTGATCTTAAAAGATTTTGGGCTTATAATTATGAATCCAAACAATCATGCGGAGATCATAATATTATGGTCATAGTGTAAATTTGGTCTTATATCTTTTACTTAGTTCTTAATTTGGTCTCATATCTTTTTTTGTTGCACTTTTCGTCCTATATCTTTGGGTCAAGTCCCAATTTGATCTCATATCTTTTTTTGTTGCAGATTTGATCCTATATCTTTGGATCAATTGTAGTATTAATCCTATATCTTTGAGTCAAGTTTAGAAGTGGTCTCATATCTCTACAAAATAATCAATTAACGGTTGATCTTTTTGCAAAGGTATGAGACTAATTATGTAACCTGACCAAAAGATATAAGACCAAAAATGATGAGACCAAATTGAGACCTTTTGAAAAGATATAGGACCAAAAGTGCAACAAAAAAGATACATGACCAAATTAAGAACTGAATAAGAGTTATGGGATCAAATTTACGCTTTAGCCTAATATTAAACTCGGATTTACGTCTCTCACAACAAATACACTGATTAAAGAATAGAAGAGATGAAAAATAGTTATTGTCTGCACACTCTCAGTAAGAACTTTGTCAAAGTATACTCTTTAGACTTTGTGTATTCTCTGACTTTGGAATGTGAGAAAGTTATCAGATATCTTTTTTCATAATCATATCTTTGATATTAAAATTTTGGCCAAAGTGTATGTTTGGTCCTATAATTTTTATTCAGATTTTAATTTGGTCTCATATTTTCTTTGTTGTTTTTTTCTCATATCTTTTTCTCACGTCTCAATTTGGTCTCGTGTTGTACTTTTGGTCTCATATCTTTAGATTAAGTTATATAACTAGTTCCATATTGTTTTGTTGCAGAATTGGTCTCATACTTTTACAAAAAAAATTCACATTATGGGACTAGCGGTGAAACTTTGGCAAAGATATAGGACAAAATCTGCTACAAAAAAAAGAGATGGGATCATATGGGACTAATTCTACATCTAACTAAAAGATATGAGACAAAAAATACAATAAAAAAATATACGAAACCAAATTGAAATCTGGGCAAATGATATGAGACTAAAAATACACTTTGACCTAAAATCTTTTATGAAAGATAAATCCCACAATGAGGAATAACTTCTCCCCACTCACCCACGATCCTAGACCAAAAGATATTTTCATTAATTAATTATCAAAATTAAATTAATCAATAATAAAACAAATAGTAATTATTATGATTTGTATGATCATTAAGTTGTATTAGATCCAATCTACCAAGGATGGGCTAGCCCACATTCCTACCGATCTCAGGTCTCAATCATGGCTTCAACATTGCATATTACCTTGCTGTATATTTACAGCAATTTAAGTTGCTTGAACTTTGAAAATGGCTTCAATGTTAGTATCTTCAAGGGACCGAACACAAAAAAAAAAAAAAAAACAATAAAACAGTTTAATATACTAACTTGAATGTCTTTGCCATAAACTCTACTCCATCAGGGTTCACTTTTATTTGCCAAACTACTGAAAAGGAAAAGAATTGCATCAAATGTTAAGCTTTACCTATTAGAGGTAAAATAAAATTTTTACAACTGATGCGTGGAGAAACAACTTAGAGGACAAAAAAAAAAAATTAGGAAAGGATCATCTGCAGTACTACACCTTCTGTAGTACTATAGGGACCAATAGGAGCCCACCACATGTACATCACTATACACGTGACGAGCAGAAGATACAGTATGGCAGAGGATCCACTGCCAAATAAACTATGTAGGATTTTGCTCAAGAGGAATTCCATTTCTAATAAATGAAATAAGCAATAAAAATGGTGGGAGAGTACTCATATTTATAAGAGTAAGTTGTGAGGGCAAAGTTATTCAATATGGGACTTAAAATTACCCTCCACAAAAAAAATAGGCTTATGGTGCACACCCTTAAAAACTATACACACAGTGTGTTCAACCTCTAATTGAGATCATTTCAATATTGTTTAGTTCATTTTTTTTGAAATTTTTCTAATTGGTTAATCGTTAACCCATGACCTAATCAGACTCTTCCATGGGCGTATACAATTCCCAAAAATCAACAATTAAATAAACTTGTATTTGTGTCAACAATTAAATCAACATTATAACCATATAAAATTAATTACAAACTTTCTAATATATAATATGATTCTGATTTCTAAGTTTATATGCACGATTTAAATTAAATCTTATCTCTAATCTTAGAGTATGTATGTAATTAATGAAAAGTTGTCATGCAAGTTCCATAGAAAGAGAGGTTGTGTGGGCAGATCCCAAAGTGGAGGAAAATCGATGGCTATGCTTTTGCAAACACACTATTTCACTTATCAGAAACTATGTGGTTCTTTTTTTCTTTTCTTTTTGAGCCAAAGAAACTATGTGGTTTGAGTTGTGTATAGATGGCACAATTTAAATCACATGATTTCACAAGTGGTCTACATTGTATAGAAATTAAAAGAAAATACGGAAATATTATGATTAAATTTTAATGCCTCACTTCTGAATTATTACATGTATGTTTGACTTGGTCTCTTTATCTTAGACTAAGCTTATAGTAACCTTGTTTAATATTTGGTTTAATTATACTTAATTCCCTTTCTATTTTAAAAATCATACTCAACTCTGCTCATGCTCAAGTATCATGTTACAGAAGTATCCATTTTAATTTATTCTGTTAATATATATGAATATATATATATATATAATATTTCTTCTAAAAAAATTATTTAAATTTATTTCCTATTATTTATATAAAATCACAGTTGTGCAAAAATACATAATCTGAATTGAGGTATAAAATTCTGGGAGAATTATAATTTTAAAAATAACAGGTTCTAAATACAATTTAACTAAAATTTGAGGAAAGTATTGCAATTTACTCTAAACCTTTCTTGAAAGCTAGCCATTAGGTAAAGTATCTATCTAGATAAAGTACACCCACAAAACTGAGCAAATCCCTTCATTTCAATTTCCCTCTGGAGTCTGGCCAAAAAAAAATTCCCTCCGGAGAAAGTGCACCCACTAAAATTTTGATTTATTTAATCTTTTAGAACTAACTTCATCCAATAATTATCAGCAAATCCCACTGGCTTATGACATGTAAATAAATTTCAGGGACGAAATTGAAAATTGATGTGAAATCTAGGACAAACACATAATTTTTCCGAAAGGAAAACTTCATTGCAGTGAAGAGCGGAAGATACTTGGACACATTTATTTCCTCCTTCCCACCTCATCATGTGGGTCGGAATTTTAGTTGTATTCTACAACTTACAAGTAGGTAAAAACAGAATTACACATGACAAGAATGGAAAGATTTGACACTTGCTTTAAGCATTTTGAATGTAATAATATTATAGTTTAGAGTAAACTAACAATTTGTCATTGAAAGATTATCGAGTCGACAACCCAGTTCCTGAAAGATTGAAATACACAATCCAAACTTTGAAAGATCCAAATTGTATACTTTTGTAGTCCCTAAAAGAACCAAACAATATAGTCTTTAGTCTTTGAAAAGGACAAACAAGTATACCGTTCGGATCTTTCAAGGACTAAATTATGTATTTCAATATTTCAAGGACCGAGTTTTGAACTCGATAATCTTTAAGCGACTAAATTGTTAGTTTACTCTACAATTTATGTAATGAAATCATATCTTAGAGGCATCCGCTGTGACTCTGCTCAATGCAATGGCAGTCTTTGATCCAGATGGGCGACCTAAATGCTTGCTAATGAAGTCCCCAGCCAACATGAGCTTTTTGAGATCAACATTAGTTTTCACTCCAAGCCCATTCAGCATGTAAACTACATCTTCAGTAGCAACATTTCCTGAAGCTCCCTTAGCATAAGGACACCCACCCAGACCCGCAATAGACGAATCCACTGTACTAATCCCAATCTGTTTAACAACAAAGTCAAATTCACTAATGATTCTTAGATGACCAAAACATCAAATGTCAGTCCAGTCTATGCTTTGTATATACAATGCTGAATCCTAGAAAGAAACCTAAACTCCAATCATACCAAGTTTAGTTTTTGCTCGGCAAAAATACTATTGGTAACCCCAAAGTATGCAGTCATTTTCAGTTGTACCCGCAAAGTATGGGGTCAGTTTTAGTTATACACCCCCAATGTTTCACATTTGAGTCAATTATGCCCCCTAATACCTCCCAATTTGGGGGTACAATTGACACAAAAAAAGATTGGGGGTACAATTGATACAAAAAAAAATTGGGGGTAAAAATTCACTCAAAAATATGTTGGGGGTTTAACTGAAACTAACCCATACTTTAGGGGTACAATTGACCAAAATAAAACTTTGAGGGTACAACTGAAAATGACCACATTCTTTGGGGGTACCAAGAGTACTTTTGCCTTTTTGCTTTTTTGTTCCTCTAATTTCATTACTGTCACGCTCAATGTATATGTTTTGTATTAGATTTTCAATTACTCTCTTTAAAAAACTGATGGAGGCATGTCAGATTGTAAATATGTATCAATACCACCGGAATCTAACACCTGTCAAAAGTTAGTCACGTATAATTTTGCAAGTGGCAGATGAAAAGTAATCAATTTCTAAGTAATCCCTTCAGGACATTTTAAAATTATACTTAACGGGACGCCTGTAAAACCCAACTGACCAGTATCATTTAGCAACACAATTCATAAAAACCACTCTTTATATAACTTTCTGGGTATATTTTTTTTTTGGGCAAACACATAACTTGGGCATAAGATAGTACTTAATTATATAACGAAAAACTATCACCATAGATTCAATAATAACTTGAATGACATTTTAAGAAAAAATCTTGAATTACAGATCATGTCAGTCATTTTAATGCCATGACCAGTGTATCAGTTAAAACTTCTATGGTAAAATGTTAAAGAGAACTCCATAAGTTCTGTAAAGTAAAATATAAGACAATTAAAAGCCCCAGCTATTGTTTGATGGCTTACTTGGAGGGAAGCCAGAATATTTGGAAGGGATTGCCCATAAGTGTCATGGAAGTGGACAGCAATTGCCTCTATTGGAACAACAGCCATTACAGCCAAAAGCATGGGAATGACAGTTCCTGGGATCAACAAAATGAACAGAGAAGAATATCAGTGCAAAATTATATTCAATAGAACAATATATAATTATCAGAAAGAAAATGCATTAGTCCAGGGGCAAGTGATTGAGCAGCGGATTCCTTCATTTTCAAGCGCCATAACCAAAAGAAAGCTATAATCAAATACAAAACCCGATCTACTAGGAGTCAAGGGAAATGATAGTAGTTCACCACTAAAAGCATGGGTGCTTTGAGTTTTCATCTAAATCATTACCTAGGGTGCCAACTCCAATTGTATCACCAAGGGAGATCTCAAAGCAACCCATATCATATAATTCTTTAGCTACATATGCCACTTTTGAGGGAGAGATTGATCCTTCCACTGGGCATCCAACAACACATGATACATACCTACGGAATTTCAATATGAAAAATAAAATAGAAATAAGTAGAGTTGATACAGAATTTTTCTATTAAAAAAATTTCCAATTAAAGATGTGAATTTGATCAGTCCAATTATTTGATCTAGACTTAATTGAAAATCTTTAACATATCAAGAGGAGTCTTGTCTCAAAAAACAAGAAGTAGCTGAGTTTAGGCAAAGTTCTAAGTAGCAAGAGTGCAAGACAAATATAGAATTATATACGTAAAGTCGTAAAGTCCAATTTTGAGGGGTATGATATGAAGTAAAAGGCATTAAGAGAAATATAGACAGACATGTAATAATAGATATCCGGGAACAAGAGAAAGGCCATCAATCTAGTATAACTCATCAAGTAAGGAAAAACAGACACTGTCCAAGAGAAAAGGGAAAATTGCAGATCAGTAATACAACTCCTTCTTAAGATATCAATCTAAATGAAAAAAATTCACTGGAAATTCAGTCTGACATATATTAAATACATGGTGAAAAGGAGAGTAAAGGAATGACATACCCTCGTACCGGAATGGAGAGCTCTTTAGCAGCACGAGTAACAGCACGATATCGGATAAGACTCTCTTCAATACTACAATTAATGTTTGATTTTGAAAATGATTCTGAAGCTGATGCAAAAACAGCTACTTCTCTAGCACCAGCAGCTATAGCAGCTTCAAAACCCTGTAACTATAGCAGGTCAGAGATCTGAATATTAATATTCCTATCGCCTGTTATTCAAGATACATTTACCTTTAAATTAGGAGTAAGAACTGGGAACCTGATGCCTTCCAAGCTGGGAACTGCTTGCATTACATCCTTTGCATCAGCCAACTGAAAGACAGAGAAACCAAAAATGAGTAAAATTCAATCACAATGGAATTAGTTTACTTGAGCAATTTATTGTCAAAAGACCACAAATTTGGAATCACCTAGGCACAGGAAGGATAGTGCCTAGAACTCATGATATCTATGAAAATGAAAGGCAGAGATCACGGTTGTAAACCAAACTTCTATTCAATCAAGATTGTAGCATAAAACATAAACATCCTCCATTAAACACTAACCTAAATAGTTTTCATAGCACAGATAAAGAAGAATTCATAAATTCAGAAAAAAAAAAAAAAAGAAAATGCTGCAAGTTGAAATGTAAAGAACAAATAACAGTAAAAACCAGAAGTTTAATGTTTTAGACACAACTCTGACGGTCCTACACTTTTCTTTCTAGCATGATAGGACAAAAGTGCTAATCCTTTTATACCAGGCATGAGAGTCATAAAGCAATCCAATTTTTAATCAAGGACCACGTAAACTACAAAATAATAACTTACAAGTACCAGCTTCTGGTTTCATAGTGAAATGAAACATTAAATGACAGCATATTATTATTACAAAAAACGAGAGTAAGATCCCAAAATCACTTTGCCAATGCATCCTCCATGCAACGTCTCAAGCAGATTCATTTCTCTATCTAATTAATAGTTGCCTAAGTTAAACTTTTGTTTGTGTATTTGATTTGTTTTGTGTTATCCTTTCGTAAATCAGCATGATATGCTGCCAAGATTTCTTTCCTGTATTTTATATATTAGACAGTAAATGCCTTTTAATATCTTCTTCTGAAGTGTAAGCTTTTCCATTGGTGCCAACCCAGAATTTTTAAAATCAATGATTGATGTCAACCACAAAGACTACAATTAAGGCGTTATAACAAGACACCAATGAAACAAACTACAAGGGTCTATTAAAAATAAAAAATAAAAGAAAATAATTATTCACTCAATCAGCATACTTACCATTGGTTAGCCATCCTAAGGTATATTTAAATTGGGCTTTATGTTTATATCCATAACAATCATTTAGAGGCAGATGCTGAACATTAAACACCATTGTTTCATAGAACTCTTTAAGGAATGTGAGATATATGCACCTTGGAGAAAATTCACCGGAGCAATCACTATTAAAAACATTTAATGTCAGTAAACAATAAATAAGATAAAGCACTTAGGACACTATACCTGTGGGACCCATTTGGGAGATACAAAACTGGTTGCCTCAATAACAGACAACCCAGTAGATGCCAGTCTATGTATCAATTCAACCTTCACAGCTGTAGGTACAATATTCTTCTCATTTTGTAGTCCATCCCGTGGACCAACTTCTACTATCTTTACAAACTTTGGTATACCTTTCATAAACTGCAGTATCAACGAATAATAATGTTATTTACCAGCCAAATGAATAAAAACAATTAAATAAACTAATGACGGAAAGACATTGGGTTATAAAATGTGGTGCGAGTAAATAACTTATTAATTAGTGCAAGAAACTTGAACAGAAATTACTGCAGCCACTGAATCACCTTATATGTCATATCTTTTATGTCATTGTTATTGTACTTGGGATTATACTGACAATCAGACAAGCAAAATGAATCTTCAATCTTTTCAAATTTCCTTGAGTTTTTTCCTGTACTCATTGTCCGTTTACCAGAGGAGTCCCCTCGGGACATATCTCTAGTATGTCTCTTCCATGGGAATGTCTCTGCTGAATACTCTTCATTATCTTCACTGAAATTTAAAAGAAAAAAAAAGAAATGATAAATGTAAGGTTATATCATGAATAAGTTACAGCAGATAATGATAAATCATATATATAAACCTTATTACATATAGCAGCAATCAGAATATAATATTTTTGCATGATAAAGAAAAACTGAAAGATGTTCAATGATACCATAATAATAATAAAGTTTCTAAAATATATTTGACTCACTAGCAGCTGTTAGACGTGCTGCAACTTCGTCCTTCAATAAAGCAGTTTCCCATACCCAAGTTATCAACTCTGGGACGGCAAGCACCAGATGAGAACCTCTGAATCCTATCAATGGTACTCATGCTTGGCAATTTGTCAAGACCAAGTGGCTCCTCCAAACTTGACATGGTGCTGTAGATAAGTAAACTAAAGCTGGTAAAAGACGAGACAGTAAATACTGTGCATCAGGAACTTATATAAGATCTTGCTTGCACCATTATCATTTGGTTGAAAGGACAGACATATTTTTATTTTCATATCAAACGTTAACTAAAATCACATAGTGAAATCTGAAGACCAGTGCTAAGGTAAAAGCAGAGTACAAGGCGTAAACCAACAACATGAAGACAAAATTCATCATAAAAAACTGAGTTTCAAATTTTGGTTGAACTCCTTCGTAGTGCAGCATCTACTGAAGTCTCATTGAAAGCATCTAGTCTAGGATAACACATTAGTAACTTGAATGCATCCAACACAATGTTTGTCGGTAACAAGATGACATAGTTAGTAGCGGTTTGTGAATTGCACAAAAGTTTGTGTAGTTTTCGAGTGTTTACTTTTCCAATGAAAAAAATAACAATATGACATATTGTACTGTTCATCCCAACAAGACTGGGTTTTCCAAAATAGTTTCTCAACAAATTATATTTTTATCAAAAGATCTGATAGCAAACAATAGTGGAACTTCACCGAAGTTTAATCTTTTAGAATTACAACCTAGGATTGCGAAGGTCAGCATCACATTTCCAAGCATAAATATGCAAATGCAGGAGTTAAACAAAGGCCAGTATTGTAATCTCTGAGGGAATAAAACCACTTATCAGGGTAGGCATTGTCCTTTTGGACCATAGAAGCTAGAACTACATAAGGAATTCCTTTAATATTGTCATATTGATTCCCTCCTTTCATTTCCTAATCCTTTATAGATGTCAAACAAGTTGATCACCATTGACTCTGAATGTAACAGCAATAACCAGCAACACCAGCAAATACTAATTTCGTCCCAAACTTTACATCATCTGTCAATTTCGTCCCTAATCTTTTTTACCGTCAATTTTGTCCCCAATGTTTCACATTTTTGTCAGAATCTACGTGGCCAATGATATATAATGTAAAATTGATAGTAAAAGAAACTCAAATCCTAATTCAGATTGAAAAACATAACGTAGTCTGTAGTTAATTTATTAATTTATTGAAAGGAGTTATTCAATCGATAAAATTGACCAAATTATAGAACATTGGGGACGAAATTGACAAATTTAGGGACGAAATTAGTGCTTTTGCCAAAAATAAATAATGAAATAATAAAATGAACCAAAAATCTAAATGCAACATAAAACCAGTTATCTCCCCAGAAAAAAAAAAAAAAAAACCAAATATTAAACAACATTGCAAAGAAGAGGAAGTAATCAAGTAATACTCATCAACAACAACAACAACAACTCCTCCTTCTTAAAATGATTATCCCCAAAGTAGCAACAACAGTTAAGCAACGAGTAGAAAAAAGAGAAGCAGACAAACCTCAAATTAAGCAAGAATAGAAAAGAGGGATTAAGGAGGTAGCTAGCTAGCTAGGGTTTCAAATCAGAGAAAATTAGAAACCCTAGAAATTGGGTGGAATTTCAATTCGCTGATATAGAAAGGAAAGAAGTCAGAGTCAGACGAAGAAGATGAAGAAGAAGAAGAAGAAGGAAAGATAGAAACGGAAGCGTGACGGAGTTATTTATAAAACCTATATTCTTCTGTTTGCATTTGGTATTTTTGACGTTATATTGTGATTGAGTAAACTACTAATTTCGTCCCTAAAATATCATTGAACTGACAACTCAGTCCTTAAAAGATTAAAATGTACCGTTTAGTCTATGAAAGAATATGAAGCATGGACACTTCATTTTGAAAGCATGTCGCCGTGTCAGACACGTGTCCGTGTCCGACACTCATACGACACATATTCATAAGTTTCAGAATATAAAATCAATTTTTGTGACTTTAACATGACAAAAAACAGAAAATAATAACACATATGATATATATTATGAATAAATATTGTAATTTTTTAAGTTTTCATCAAAATTTATGAATTTTTAATTATTTTTATATATAGATATATGTCGTGTCGTGTCGTGTAATTTTAAGAAGTTGGCGTGTCAGTGTGTCTGTATCTGTGTCGTATCGTGTGTCCGTGTCAGTGTGTCCGTATTTGTGTCGTATCACGTGTCCATGTCAGTGTCGATGCTCATAGCTGAAAGATTAAAATGATATAGTGTTTAGTCCATGAAAGATCATTTATCGGTTGATATTTCAGGGATAAATTTGTATATTTTAACTTTTTAGTGACTAAATTGTCAGTTCCATAGTTTTTAAGGGACCAAATGGTTAGTTTACTCTATTATTTTTTTTTTTTTTTTTTTT
>QANZ01008186.1:251394-282199 GCA_003254925.1 Chamaecrista fasciculata
CTCTATTATTTTTTTTTTTTTTTGTAAACCTCTCTTTCTCTCTCTATAATGAAAATTAAGGATTGGTGGTGGTAGGTAGTTTTCAGTTGGAACGTGATCGTTTGGTTTCCCTCTCCTTTTAAGATATTTGCTTTTTATTTTTATTTTTATTTTGTTAATTTACTTATTTATTTGAGGTGTACAATAATTTTTTTTTTGTTAAAATAAAATTAATCAATTTAAATTTTCATGGCCAATAGGGGCTTACCGAAAGCCGAAACAACAAATAACAAAAAACCGACAAACAGGCCACAAAACGCAGCCAAAGTATTAGGCAAAAGTATTTAATTAGGCAAAAGTATTTTTTTCGAAGTTTACATCAACTATCAATTTTGTCCTCATTTTTTCTTGTGATCAACTTTATTCCTAATGTTTTATATTTTGGTCAATTATGTCTTTAAACCAACTTGTTTTAATAAATTAATAACTAGCTTTATCATATTTTTCAATCTGAGTTATAATTTAAATTTTTTTTTCTATTAATTTTATATTATATGCAGTGATGTGAAAACCAGACCGGACCGGCCGGTTGGACCGCTACCCGAAGACACAAGCGAGTTGGTTCAACCATTTGAACCGGAATGATGGTTGGACCAGAAATAATCGGCCAAGAACCGAAAAACCGGAACCAACCGCTGGACCGGACCGGCGGTTCTCAATTTTTTTACAAAAAATCGTTTTGAGCCTTTACACTCCCAGCCCTTTCTTCACACTCCCAGCGCCTTTACCATTCCAACTGTGAGGCTTTGTTAGCTTTCTCTTACCAATTGTTTTACTTATCTAATAAATTAATAGATTTTATGCATCTCTTAGCCCCAAAGAAAAATATAGAGGGTTTATATTTAATATATTAAAAATAATTATTTATTACGTCATCCGGTCCAAACATCCGGTCCGACCGATTCAACCGATCCGACCGTGAACTTGTCCGAGTCTTTGTCCGGTTCGGTTATGACAACACTGATTACATGTCATCATTCACGTAGAACGCCCATCATTTATATTTGACTAAAGTAAGAGCAAAGAATAAAATTGACCGAAATGTAAAATATTGAGGAGAAAATTGATTACAACAAAACAATGAGGACGGAATGGACAGTTGATTTAAAATTTGGAGACCAAAACGGTGCTTTTGTCATTTAATCATTAAAAGGGGAAAAAACTAATTTCATCCCCAAACTTTACACTAACCGTCAACTTTGCCCCCAATCTTTTTTTGCTGTCAAATTCGTCCATAATGTTTTACAGTTTGGTTAATTTTATCTTTTGACTAAGTTTTTTCAATAAATGAACGACATACTGCATCATGTTTTTCAATTTGAATTAAGATTTGAATTTCTTTTTCTATTAATTTTACATTTCATATCATTAGTCACGTAAATTCTATCCTTAATATTTGGCAAAAGTAAGAACAAATGTTAAAATTGACCAAAATATAAAATATTGAGGACGAAATTGACAATTGATATAAAATTTTAGGACGAAATTAATATTTTTGTCTTATTAAAAGTATTGAATTGAGAGGTACTCTCAATTAAAAAAAATCAACTATCTACTAATTGTACATAACTGAAGTAAATTTGATGTAACGAAATTTGGAGAAAATTTACTACTTAATATTTATAATTGTAACGAGTCAATGTATTATTCCTTAAATGATCAAAATATATGGCCCAATCTCTTAATTATTACAGTTGCCAAGAAAAAACAAAAAGATTCAATATAGATTTAGAGAGAAAAAAATATTAAATTAGGACAAATTCAACAATTAAAAAACACAAAAATCATTTTAAATTCAGAAATTAAATAATTGACAAATAAATTCAACATGTGACAAATAAATTCTTTTTGTTTTATTTTTAATTTCGCTACTTTTGTTTCTTCCTCACCGGCCACATATTTCCATCTCCAATCTTATTTTTTGGCAATATACTTCCAAATGGATGGGATGAGATTATAATTTAATTGGATGAGATGAGATGATGTATTGGTGTTTGAGTGATTTTATTGAGAATGATGTTAAATAGGGTGTGAAATTATATAAAAGGGGTTGTAATGATTGTGATTGGTAGGAAAAAGTAGATGGATTTTTGTGATTTGTATAGGGGTAGAAATGGTAGGAAATAATGAGATGAGATGAGATGAGATGAGATTGGATTGGATGAGATGAAGGTGTTTTGTTGTTTTTTGGTTGAAATGAGATTGAGATGAGATGATATTGGGAAGTGTGATATTGTATTGAAAATTGTGAGGATGAGAAAATTTTGGATTGAGGGTTAGGGGTCAATCCAAATCCAAGTGGATGAGATTAGGGGTCAATCCAAATAATATTGGAATTATTTTTAAGAATACAATTTGGTCCATAAATTCGAACTGTTCCAATTAATCAATCTCTAACATGTGTAAATGATAACTCGGGCCTTGTAGAAAACCCCAATCATTAATAATGAGGTCTATTTATGAAATTCAACGACAAAAAAATAACAAATAATAATTTGAAGACCAAATAGCAAATTACAAAACAACACTAAATTGTAATAAAATGTGTGGTGAAAGGTTCATTTTGGTCCTAAATGTATGACCTAATATTCATGACCCAGCATTACTCTTTCTAGGGGTGTTCATGGACCCAGCCCAACCCGGCGTACCCCCAATTTTTTTTTTTTTTTTTTTTTACTTTTTATTATACTATTTTTATATTTTATACTACTAAATATTTTTTTAATTGTAAGAAATACATATCTATTATTATTTTTATCAATTGTATATTAAAAATATACATAAAATATATATTTAATCTTAATTAAATCAACATTTTTTTAACAATTAAGTCAAATTAAATGTCTTTATTGATAAAAACATCATTAAATTGATCTAAAATTAATTGTTTTACCAATATATATAAGTTAAAATTTATAGAATAAATAAAAAAATTTTAAAAAAAAATTCCATGCAAAATCAACACCCGATGGTCCACCAGGGTCCGATGGTGTTGATTTTGGATCAATTAATTTTAAATTTTTTTTAGTTATTCAAAATTTTGGCCCGATGGTATTAATTCAATATATATAGAATAAATAAAAAAATTTAAAAAAAAAAATTTTGGCCCGGCCGGACCCTGGTGGACCCGGTGACCCGGCCCAGCCGTGGACCGGACCCGGCCCGTGAACATGCCTAACTCTTTCTATAATAATATAAGAGACAAGCATGATTGAAGAATGAGAAATATTGCAACTAAAAAAATAATAATATTATAAATTTTTTGTTTAATTGAATTAATATAAATTATATATATATATATATATAAATAAGAGTGTGTGTAGGGTGTGTGAAAGAGAGAGAGAGGTGTATGTGTGTGTGAGAGAGAGAGAAAGAGAAAAAATGTGAGTGGAAAAGATAAAAAAATAATGAGAAATGATAGATAGAGAGAGAAAATTATAAGTGTAATAAATGAGGGTATGTAAAATTACTATTTTGTCTAGTTCTCTTTTTTATATTTGTATTAAAGTGTAGGTAAATATAGGTATATGAATAGGGGTAGATTAGTAAATGTAAAAGAAAATTGGATGGGATTATGATTTGGATGAGATGAGATGAGATGAGATGAGATGGAGGGTTCAATAAAAACCAAATCCAGTACTGTTCATCCAATCCTAGAATGAGATGAGATTGGATTAGGATTGGATTAGGAAATTGGGGCTCCCAAACAGACCCTTCTCTAATCTAGTCCTAGAAGCTACTGCTTTGTTTCTATTAAAAGCAACAAAGTAAACACAGAAACAAAATCAAGAACATTGTGAATTTGATTCTTATCATTCTCTATCACTTTCTTCTCTTTGCCTCTCCATACTTTCGGAGTTTGATCTCAACTAATTCAAATTCAATTTACATCTCCATGTTTGAAGAGTTTCTTTTTAATAAAAATAACTATATTTATAACATCTTAAATTTTAAACTTTATTTAAATAATACTAAATTGCTTATGCTTAGAAGTTAGGACCAACCTTTTGTTGGTCAATCTCACCCATTGTCCAAAAGAGAAATGGATCTAATTCTCTAAATGATTGAGATATTTAGAATTCAAATTTTTAAATATTTTAGGAAACCTTAGGAAATTTCATGATTTGTATTTTCATCATTATGTAAATAATATTTAATAAAATATATTAGAAATACATAATTTTTTTAATTCACTTGATAAACTAGGCTCTGGCCGGGGGTCATTACCTGTTACAGATGAGGTAACTCTGGGGCGAAGATTACCTGCAAGTTAATGAATAATAGGGGTCAAGGTTATTAAGATCGAGATCTTAGATCGTAATATCGTATAAGATCGAGATCTTAATAAGGCCAACCTTGCCAGATCGTATAGAAGATCGTATTTAGTTAGGATCGGACTAAGATCGCGATTTTCTAGTTAAGATCGTAGGATTGTACGATCCATACGATCTGAGACAAAAAAAAAATTTGGCCCAAAACGCAGTGTTTTATACATTTTTGTTTTTTATTTTTAATTTTCTAGCCTAAAACGCATAAGTGAGGTAAATTTAGGGTTTCCCTTTCACAAATCACATTTATCTTTTCAATTTTCACGGTCTCTCATATTCTCCGCCGTTCCCTTTCACATTTATCTATAGAATCAAAGTTATATTGGTTTTTATCTTTATTTGTAAGATGTTTGACACAACAAAGATGTAAATATACCAAAAAAATATAAATTTTTAGACATATTTAGAATAAATAAAAATTGTTAAGATCTTACAATCCTCGATTCGATCTATTTTTTTTTCGCTCCGATCTTTATTAAGATCTCGATCTTAATAACCTTGACAGGGGTAGCCCTGCAATTCACCTCCGATGCCAAAGTCAGTAAATTAGAGCGTACTTGGCCAGTGAAGAGGTCTGACCATTTTATACTAGCAGAGAGCAATCCTGCCGTGATCACGCCATTAATGCTCTGATCTGATTGTGATCTTGGCTCCCACGTTATTTCCTTTTTGTTACTTGGCGCCTAGATGATGGTGGCTAGTCAAGGCGCAATCTCAAGAGCAAGATCCTTTGGGTGATTACCCTAATTCATATTGAATCCAGACTGATTCTAGATTGATCCTTGATTGATTTCTGATTGATTCCTGATTGATTCTGGTGTGCTTTTCCGCTGTCTATGATGCTCTGCTTCTTAGGTGTCCTCGCCTCGCGCCTTATCTCCCTGGGTGGTCTCACGCCCTTTAGGCGTCCTTGCCTCACTGAGGCTCTTGAGGGCCAATTATGTACTGGGCCTGAGGTAACCTCGTTATTTGGGCAACTTAATTATTGGGCCTATTATCATTTGTCCCAACAAAAGAAGTAAAGCTCTATCCCTACCAGTGGAGTCCCCCTTGGTGGCGTTGTCACTGATCTTCTGGTGTCCAAGGCGCCGTGTGTTAGGGGTCCTTATTCTACTACTTTCTGTTGAGAGATGCTTATGGTTATAGTTTCCAGGTTTGTGGCGTTCTTAATTGTGGCGCCCTTGGTTCTCGTCATTTCAGTTTTTCTTGCTGACGTCGTGTGTCTTTTCGATTGCTACACGTTTTCACATCGTGGCCACGTGTCCTGCTGCAATTGGTGCTAGTGTCCCACAATGATGGTTTTGCAGGAATCGAAGGAGGCGCATTTAATGCCATTTTTTATTTTCGAATTTTCCTTTTTGGAAAACCGCCATCTTCCTTTTCTCCCTCTTTCATTTCTCTTCAGTTCACTGCGTTTTCTCTCCCATTTTCTCTCCCACTTTCTCTCTTCGTCCGTCATTGCTGTGCATCCTTTGTTGCTGCTCGGAAGCTTTCCTAGCCAACGTTGTCAAGTCTTTTTGCTTGCAGGTAAGTTCTTTGGTTTCTTCTTCCATTTTAGTTTGTGTTTTGTGATTGATTTTGATTTTTTCTTCATTGTGTTCTTCGCGTTCTTCGTAGTTCTTTGTGTTTTCCGTGGAACTTCGAAGTTTTTACTAGCTGGGATCACTTGCTTCCTGTTTCAGCACTATCGACTTCGATCCAAGTAATTATCTCGGATCTCCTTCTCCTTCTTCTTCTTCCTCCTCTGAGTTTGGGTATGGGTTTAGTGATCAACCGCAACCAATCGCTATCCAATTTCCAAATGATCCTTTTTTTCCCTGACGGTGTTGCGCCTGTATTTGCTAGTGACTGGAGAAAGATCCTCAAAAACCTTGGTTATAACTATCGTGACCTACGTTTTATTAATGCCACTCACATAATGCTTATCCCTAAGTGGGAGGATGCATAGGCCATGTCTGACTTTCGACTGATCAGTCTTTATAATACGACCTACAAGATTGTCTCCAAGATCATTGTCAACCGTCTTCAACCTGCCATGGACTCCTTGATCTCTCCTAACCAGAATGCCTTCATCAAGGGTCGCTTGATTTCTGATAACATTTTCATGGTTTCTGAGCTTATGTTCTTTATTCATAAATCACGATCTGCAAAAACACCTTGGTGTGCTGCCATGTTGGATTTGGCAAAGGCCTATGATCGACTGTCTTGGTCGTTTGTTCGTTCGGTTCTTTCTCGTATGCAGTTTCCTGATTTGCTCATTGACATCATCATGGATTGTATCTCCTCCGTTTCGTATTCGCTCCTTTTGAATGGGCATTTTGTTCAAACCTTCTCTCCGGCGCGTGGTCTTCGCCAGGGGGATCCTTTGTCACTATATCTCTTCATTATTGCCATGAATGCTCTTTCGGTCGCGCTCCACCTTGCAGAATTTAATGGTGAATTAGAGGGTATTCAGTTCTCCAGGAGAGGTCCTCGGGTTTCCATCTTATGTATGCTGACGACATCGTGCTCTTCTTCAAAGCTTCTCGGGATTCCTATGGGACCGTTAATGAAACGTTGAGTGATTTCTTTAGAATGTCCGGGCTCTCTTTAAACCATGACAAATCCAGTATTATCTTCAGTACTAATACTCCTCGCCACTTGAAGGAGGAATGTGTCCCTTTCCTGCCTTGTAATATTTCCTTAAAGTTGGGAAAATACCTAGGGTTTTTGTGGATGATCATAAGGAACAAAAGCGCAACTTTGAGGCTCTTATTGCCAAGATTGACCGACGTCTCGCTGGGTGGAAGGCTAAACTCCTCTCTCAGGCTAGCAGGCTTGTTCTCATTGAATCCGTTCTGGCTGCTGATCCAGTTTACTCGTTCTCTAGTTTCTGTGCTCCAAAATCGATCATGGACCGTATTGACAGTCAGTTTGTTAACTTCTTTTGGGGTTTCAACAATAATGCCCCACGTATGCATCTGACTAAAGCTGCTTGGCTTTTCCATCCTAGGGATACTGGTGGTCTTGGGTGTCGTCGTTCTGCGCTTGTTAATCAGGCCCTTCTTGCTAAGCAGACGTGGCATTTTCTTACTAGGCCTCATGCTCTCCCCTCTCATTGGATTTCGAGTAAATATGTGCTGCTTGAGACTAATCTAACTTTTAGGCGCACTTCACAAGACTCCCCTGTTTGGAAGGGTATTTGTTTGGCATCTTCGCTTATCCGAAATCATTTTCAGTGGAAGATTGGGGATGGCCATCGTGTAGACATTACGAGCCCTGCCTGGTCCGTTCCATGGAATGGTGCTGCTGGTTGGTTTAAGGTGTCTGACATCATTGATCAGGATACGGGTGGCTGGGTTGGTCGAGAATTAACGATATCTACTCACTTGATGATATTGACCGTATTCGGTTTGCTCGGCCTCTGGGCCTTAGTGAGCTTGATACTCTGGTTTGGTCGGTTGTTGACTCTAGCACCTATTCTTCGGCTGATGGGTTTCGTTTGCTTCAGAAGGATATGCTGTCAGACCAGGGTAACCATGTTCTTGTTTCCTATTTCCCCTGGAAGGACTTCTGGAAGATTAAGGTTCAACCCCGGTTCCTGTTGTTTATCTGGCATGTCATGCATCATGCCATCCCGACTTTATCCGTTCTTCGTCGTCACCATTTTTCTGCCCAGGGCGGTTGCCTTTTCTATTCTGAGGATAATGATTCTCCTTATCATGTTCTTCTTCATTATCCGTTTGCCTGTGCGGTTTGGTTTGCCTTGCCTGGTGGCTTTTTGGTGGACAGGTGCATATTTCCTTCTGTTCATGCTTGGTTGCTCTTCTGGTGCAGTTCTTCGCGTCGTAACATGGAGTCTTATCAGGATGCCTGGTGTTTTGTTATTTGTACCTTATATGCTATCTGACGAGTTTGAAATTCATATCTTTGGAAACATAGGCAGGCGCCCCCCTCTGTCAACGAGGTTGTACTTTTAAGCATGCGCCTTTCTAGGGATCTGATAGATCCGGCTTGTCGTTTTCCTAGCCTGCAGCACGGCTCTACCTCTGTGGTCTAAGTCGAGCTGTCGTTTTTTATTTTCCATGGTCTATTGCTTTCTGTTTTTTCTCTTTCAATATATATATGTGTGTGTGTGTCAAAATGGTTGTCACATCCAGTTCAGTCTTAACTTTATTGGTTCTATTTTGATTAGTGACAGATTGAAAATGTTTACCTTTAAAATAAGTTAGGATTTTTTTAGTTTGGTCTAACACTGTTGACTGTTGAGACTTAGGGTTGGTCTTATAAATCATCAACATTTTTTGTTTTTAATTTTTGTAATATAAATAAAAATTATTAAGAAATTACAAATAAAGTCATCAGTCACAGCATAATAATTTATTATTCTTAAAATTACACAACATAATAACTGACACACAAATAAAAATAATTGAAAAAAAAAATAAGATTCCTCAAATTTTATTACCTCCAATTATTAATTGGTATATTTATTTTGTTTTCTTCCATTAATGAATTTTTGTTCACACAATTTTTTTTAATTTGTAAATCATATATGAGATACTCACAAAACGTGAATTATAAATAAAATAAAATATTTTTTTAAGTCAAAGTGCACTTTTGGTCCCATAACTTTTTTCTAAATCTCAATTTCGTCTCAACTTTTTTTCTCGCACTTTTGATCTCATATCTTTTACTCAAGTTGCAGATTTAGTCTCGTGTTGCACTATTAGTCCCATATATTTGGGTCATGTTATAAAGCTGGTTACATATCTTTTGGTTAAGTTGCAGAATTGATCACATATCTTTAGGTCAGGTGTAGACTTAGTCCCATGTCTTTCAGTCATGTGGGACTAATGATGGATCTTTTTGCAAAGATATGGTACTAATTTTGCAACATGACCAAAACATATGGGAGAAAAAATGATACGGGACCAAATGTGCAACCTGAGCAACAGATATGGGACCAAAAGTGCAACAAAAAAATTATGAGACCAAATTGAGAACTGAGCAAAAGTTATGGGACCAAAAGTGCACTTTGACCAATTTTTTAAAAATCAATAAACCAATAAATTAAGCTAACTCTAATAAAGCCCAATTCTATCTCATCTAGCCATATTTTAATGAGGGACTAACTAAAATGTCTTAACTAAAAAATCAACTAATTTTTTGGAACAATTTTAAATTATTTGATTGGACAAGTTTTGAGAGATCTATATATATACTAAGTTATTTATATTTTATAATTAGAATTTTCCTCGTAAATTCTTTCCATTATTGCCTTTTATTTATTATGTTTTTTTAACTAGATGCTATCATATATAGTTAACTATCATATTTAATATCACACATTATGTCAAAAGTCATCCATTATTTAATTTCTTCACTTTAATGTACATTAAAAGAAAAGAAAACTTTTTTTTTTCTTTCATCCTTGAATAATTAGACAAACTATAATTTAGTTTTTGAAAAGTTGAAATACATGATTTTATCCTAAAAAAAAATCACCAATATCAATTTGTTCATCTGTCAGACATTATCTGTTCATCCAATCCTAGGATGAGATTAAGATTGAATGAGATTGGATTAGGATTGGGTGTCCCCCAAACAGAGCCTAAGTGATGTTATCCGTTAAATGTTGGTACCATATTTGTTGTTGAGTTAGATGAAACTATCTAAGACACAAAAGTACACAATACACTCTCATTAAATCAACATCTTGTTTTGCAAACACAACTCAAGCAAGGCGAAACGTAGATTTGGGGTTGATAGCCTACATTTATTGTTCATCTTCTTTAGTCTTCATTCTTTTTAACCATATTTATATCCATATTCTTTCTCATTGTGAAACCCTAAAACTACACAATGACAATAACCAAAGCAAACTAGGGACCAAAATTTCTCATTAAGGTTCCCATTGTATAATGTGAGTAGTATTTGCATTGTTCTTGATTTTGCTTCCACCTCAAAGATGGTCACTTCCAAAAATGTTGATAACACTTGCCGGTATGTACTATGTACTCCATTTTTCTTTTTGTAACTATCCCTTTTATAACCAAAAAATATGTGGATCAATTAAGAGCTTCTTTCTGGTATTGGAATTTTTAGTGTTGATTTCATGATTTTGTTATTATTATATGCATCGCACACAAGATTGTCTTCAATTTAGGGATTTTATGTTTATAAAAAAACATTTGGGAATTTTGTGATTTGCTTCGATTCTAGACGACAAATATGGTTTTATTTGATCTAACTAAGCAACAAATATGGCATTTAACAGGTCACATTAATATTTAACGATTAGTGTCAATTATATTACTTTAGAATTGAGTCTATCTAATTTTATATTTTAAAGACTAAACTATATTTTTTTATACAAATTTATGAAAGCAAATGTTTTCTCTTAAATGAATAATCAACTAATATTATATATAACTTTATTTTGGAATCTAGCATGCACCTGAAAATTTTCACTTTAAATGTTATCTTTCTCCATTTTCTAGTATATATATATTATTCTATATTATATTATATATATTTGATCCTTTATGATATTAAAGTTAAAATATATATTTAAGACTTTCTAAGGTTCAGATTGAACTTTGAAGCAAAAAAAAAAAATCTATGAACTTCAAAAGTTGATACATAAATTTCATAAACTTTTCACATTATCCACTTATGATTCATAAGTTTTAAAAGTTGATTGACAAATTTTTTTAAATTTCAAATAAGTTGATAAACAATCCCTGAACTTTCAAAAAAAAAAGCAAAGTTATTTAATTACAAGTTTTGGGTAATCAAAATTAAAATCTCTAGAGTTATATCTCTATCAACTTATTTGAAAGATACGTCTATTAATTTTTAAAATTTAACTGAAGAAATTATGTAAACACTTACTCGAAATCTCACTTATCAGATTCAATTATGGAAAGACACAACTTTTTCTGAAGAATTCGCTATGATATATCTGATCCTTGCATAATATCATGAAAAATGGATATAAATTTTTGGCTGCTACTTAGTATCGGCAATAGGTCTGAAAAAGTACTTAAAAATAAAAAATTTAGATATTTGTACCCTGTTGAAGTAAGGAACCATGATATATATGTTTGGAATAGATTCCATTTTGAGAGAGTTGAAAAAACACTATCTCATTGAAAGGTTCTATACATTTGTCGTTTCTCAACACATATTTTTAGACAAAGACTCTGTTTTTTCCTCTTTTCGGATGGTAAATATTTCTCAGAACATGGAGCGTAGAGGAACCACATCAATCCATCCCAAACTTGGTGGTTAAACTCTACTGCGGTGACAATACTGTAAGGGAGGTCCTGCGAAAAAATAGCTCGGCGCCAGGATGATAAAAAGCTTATCACCTCTCATTCTTATTACTTTTTTAATAAAAAAGATTTTGGTTATAGTTTTCCTTGCGATGGTCTAGGACGAGAGGTACTTGTGATATTTCGACCTGAAACGCATTTTATTTGGTAGTTTTTTGGATGTTAAATACCATGAGTTTTAAATGGAAAAATTTAAAATTTCATACAATTTTAGTGTATTTTAACCTACTATTAATATATAGAACAATTAAACAAAGACTATTAAACTGATGAAATGGTAAAAACTTATGAAGGAAAATTAGTAACCTCTTACTATATTCTCTTATACTTTAAAATAAAATAAATCAATAATAGAATAATAGATCCGTGTGTCCTCAATTAGATTTTTTTTATTGGAGGTGTTGTAAAAAAATATATTTAAATATTTTTCCTAGTAAAAATTAATATTATACTCATCAGCTATTAAATAATTTCAACCCTCGGCAAGTGATAGGAACATCAATATATTTTTTAAATGCAAAAAAAGATTTCTTCAACGTTAAACTTGAATAATTTATCTGTAAGTTTGATGTTAACTTATTTAATTTTATTTTCCAATCATTATAGTCCTTAGTCCTTAGTTTTTTTGAACTGAATGAGTCAAAAGACTCGAATTCTACCTAGCTAGATCATGTATCTTATTATATATAGATATCTTAGAATAGATTTAAATACGTTCAAATTAAACAACATTTGTGATTGAGAAAATTATCAATTTAGTTCTAGAAAATAAATAAGTTGATAAGTTAATTTCTTAAAAAATAAATTGGATAATTCAATCCTCGAAAGAAGTAATAGTAATTCAGTTAATTCTTCTAAAGATTAAATTATCTTTTTCAATTTTTCAAGAATCAAAGTATCAACTCAATAATATTTTAGATCCTTAATTATTAGTTTTTCTTTTGCTATTCCAACTTCTTTCTATCATTTTGACAAACCAATTCTTTGATCATTAATTTGAAGAAAATATGTAGAGATTATCAAAATAATCACTCATATGAAATTAAGTAACTTCCTATATTAGTAATTTAATGAGATAATCATTGAAAATATTTTGACTCAGTGGAAGTAAAATTGTACCATTAATTACTACAATTAAAATAACACCAAATATATTCTTACTCAAAATAAGAATAAATTAATTATTTGACTAATAAATACAAATATTAATCTTATAATAAATTAATATCAATACACCAAAAATTTTAACATAATTTCCATTATCATGCTTGTAGTTGCATAGAACTATTTAGTTATATAAATGAATTAAGATACGAAGTCCGTTTCAATTCTACTCCCAAAATAATTTGAGTTAATTATATTCCAAATCTTGTCTCTTGTGTCAATTATACCCCCAATTTAGGGGTACAATTGATTCAAATACGAAATAAAAAGAGTACAATTGACCCAAAAAAAAGTGTGGAGATTCAAATGAAACCGACCTCATATTTTAAGGGTACAAGAGTACTTTTGTCATGAATTAATTAATTGAATTTCATATATTATTTAATAAAACATCCCCTAAAGATATTTCTCCAACACTTAAAAGGAATAACATAATTAACTTAGTGTCCGAATATCTCAACCATGGCAACCATCTCCTCAAACTTGACCCCGAATGTTAACAATTCTATTATCTCCTAAACGCTTATAAATAGGTAACCTTGGTCCTCTCTCAAAGTACACACAAATTCTCATTCATAACTCTAGCTCTCTGATTTCCTGAGATTCCTATTTCTCTATCACCTAATATTGATTTTGGGATCAGAGTATATACGAGAGATCCAACCCCTCTGTTTTCTCTGACAGGTTCGCTTTCCTCTAGGGATGGTAATAGATAGGATTCCTAAATTTTATCATTATCTGTATCCGCATTCGTTCATTCTCGTCAATATCTGTATTCTATTCGGTATCCGATGGGTACCCTAAATATTTGAAATATCCGAAAATAATAGATATAGGATAGGGTATCCTAATTAAAAAATCAGATATATCCGATATCCAATACCTAATATCCGTTAGTTAAAATAAATTAATTAAAAATATAATAAAAAATGTATAAAATATAATATTTATATTATAAGATATCGGATACCGGATACTCTAACTATCCGTTTATTTCGGAGGTGATAAACTGGAAAATGGCTAGCACTTACCTAGTTCACCGGGATGGGCTGCAAGAGCCAAGAGTTGAGCAAGGACCTGCAAGAGCTTCACAGGGGGGCCCTGCGAAGTGTACTCCGACGCTCAAGTTAGTAAGAGAGTGATAGGAGAATAAGAGAATTTCAGAGTGTAAGAAGTAGCTAACCTTGAACTGGTGAGATGGGCTCTATTTATAGAGCAGGGAGGAGAGAGGTGGTCAGCGCGCGAGGCGGACCACGTAACCGGACACGATCTCCACCAGCGAAGATGGTGGAGACCGAGATTTGCGGAGCAAGGCAATCGTGGGTGATTGCGTGTCACGTTGCTAGGCGGGCGCCTAGAAACTGGAGATCGTGGGTATGAGCAGGTCAGTAGCCCACGATCTCCCGTAGCGTGGATTGCGGAGCGAGGTAGTCGTGGATGGCCACGTGTCATTTGGGGGACGCGCGCCAACACCCAGGATGGATCACGGCCGCCCCTAAAAGTGCAAACGGCGCTCGATGGGCTCAAGGGCGCCGTGCAAGGCGTGGAGGGGAGAAGAGGCCCGGTGCGAGGGCCGTTTAGGCGTATGCCCAAATAGTGATGTATCAGGAGGGATAGTTGATTTTTTATTTTCAATATCCGTACCCTATCCGATATTCGATATCCAACGGATATCAGATATTTTTTACAGGTGAATTTAGACGAGTATCCTAAATACCCATCCAAATTGTCATCCTACTTTCCTCTATGATTTGCTGCCCTCATCATTTCACCCATCCACATTTGATAGACATCATTATTAATATATAATTTTTAAAAAGGGAATAAAATTCTAATATATATAATATAAAAAAAAAAAAACATTGATATAATTAAATTGGGCGGTGGAGAGTTACTAATTTAGCACGCAAGGGTTGGAGAAGAAAGTAGGATGTCCATTCTCTGTTAGGTGCTGCTGCTGCTGCCATCAACACAAGCATTCACTAAACGCGAAGCTTACTATATGCTATATTGCTATACATTTATAAGAATGTGAAGCACATATCAATGTCAATTCCAAAATAAATAGATTAGAAAAGAAAAAACTATGATAATGTTTTGACTAAAAAATGGTAAGATTTTATTTAAATTTTGGGTAAATTATATTTCAAGACTTGTGGTATAAGTAAAGTCAATTTTGATACTTGGTTATATTTTTTTCTACCAATATTTTTATATGGCCAAAGTTCACGTTTGGTCTCATATCTTTTGTTCAGATTGCAGATTTGGCCCTATATCATTTTCTGTTTCATATTTTTTAGTCAGATTACAAAATTGATATTGTATCTTTACAAAAAGTTTCACCATCAGTCTCATCTAACCCAAAGATATAAGACTAATTTAACACTTGATCTAAAAATATGAGACCGATTCTCTAACTTAACCAAAAGATAAGAGACCAATTCTGCAATATGATCCAAAGACATAGGACTAAAAACATAACACAAGACTAAATCTGTAACTTGAACATAAGATATGAGACCAAGAGTGTAACAAAAAAAGTTATAAAACTAAATTGAGACTTAAGTAAAAAGTAGAAGACCAAAAGTGCATTTTAAACTTCTTTTTTATTGAAATAATTTTATTCCATATACTACTACTCTAGGAAGCACGGACACGGACACGGACACGGGACACGACACGACACGGACACGTCGACACGGCAAGTTCTTAATTTTATAGGACACGACACGGCATATATATATAATATATTATAATTTCAAGAAACCTAAAGGGAGTTGATATGAATGTTATATCTATTAAATTTATTATAATAGCAAAAATGTAAAACAATATCATCTTGAAGGGAATAATTGCTTCAATTCAATAGGGATTCAACCTCAAGACAAATCTCCAAGTGTAGAAAAAAAACTTCTTATTTTCATCCACGCAACTTTACCCAATTATAAAGCAAAGTTTGTCAATAAATACCCAACCAATTCTAATATAGTATCAAATAACCATGTAGTTGACAGAATGTCAGGGTTCCATGCTTTAATAAAATAAATTGTAAATACCTCAGCCAATTGCAACTTCCCCGTTTCCAAAAGTTCCTTAGCTTCTGAAAACTTGCGAGTAGAAATGGTTATTTATACCTACCTGTAAACCAAGCATTGTTCAAGCATGCTGAAAACTACTCACTCAAGCTTTGTCGAATCAATATTTAAGAGAGTATGGTTTCAGTGTTAAGAAGAAGTGAAGAACTAATTAAATATTCACATAAAAGTAGTGTATGATGTAACATCTTTCCCAACAACTATTGATAAGTATTTCACAACAATTTCAAACAATGCAAATTATTTCGCTTTTCTCCTCCGCCGAAACTTCCTCAGAGCCACAATCAAAACTGAAAAATGCTTTCTCTCATGAAGAAGCAAACAAGCAAATACTACAATACAAAGGAGGGAAAAAACAAATATAAGAACAATAGAAAAACAGAGCATGATTTTCTTTTTCCATAGAACAATACAAAAAAGATGATTCCATTTTCCATTAACAAACAGCCAAACACACAATACAATACAAAGAAAAGAAACAAACAGTTACCTTATCGGAAGCTTACAGCAATAGTCGATGACCGGCGGTGACCGACGGTGAACGGCGGCAAGCAGCGGCGATGACCGGCGGTGATGAGCAATAGTCGCAAGATATTTTTTGTTCGTTTAGAAAACCCCAAATTTCTTTTAGTATTTAGGTTAAGTCAGCCACTCAGCCTCAAGCCGTGCCTTTGCAAGCTGTGTCTTTGGCCCAAAAAAAAAAAATATAGTCAGCCCGTGTCCTAGCCGTGTCACGCCGTGTCGGAGCCGTGTCGGAGCCTCTAGAAATTACAAAACTGCCATGACACGCCGAGACACGTGTCCGACACGTGTCGTACGCGTGTCGCACGCGTGTCAGTGTCCGACACGTGTCGGACACGCCGACACGCCAGTAAAGTGGCGTGTCCATGCTTCCTTGCTACTACTTGATATATCTTAGGCTAACTACCCATCCATTTGGTAGGCTCCCCCACCTTGCAAGGAGAGGACAACGACCTTTCCCTCTTTAAAACCAAAGACAACACAAGGCACGCTCAGCTGGGAGAACATCATTAATCATTTCAATCATGATACCGATATTCACATCTTGGGTATATTTTATCAACATCACAATTAGTTATATTATAAGGTAAATTATAATTTGATAACTTGTTCTATGGACCGATTTCACTTTGGTACACCATTCTTTTAAAAGTGACACTTTGGTACCATGTTCTTTGCACCGTTAACACTTTGGTATTCAAATTTATTTTTCTGTTATGTTTTGACGACGAAGTTGCACGTAACTGTCACGTGTACAGTAAAAACACACAAATGTCAATTTTCCTCTTATTTTTCCTATTCAAACAATAAACACTCTAAAAACTTCTCACTTTGAATCTTAGTATTTTTCACAATTTTTGAGTGTTTTATTGTCTACATCATAAAAAATGAGAAAAAAATGGACATTTAGGTATTTTTAATAAGCACGTGATAATCATGTGTGACTTCGCCTTCAAAACTTAAAAAAAAAAAATTGGGTACCAAAATGTTAACGGTGCTAGTAAAAAGATACTAAAATGTCACTTTTAAAAGAATAGAATAACACTGAAATCGGTTCATAAAACAAAATACCAAAATATAATTTACGCTATATTTTAAGTATAGCTCACTTAGGTGACTCATGATTAATGCTTAGCTGCTCTTGATCTTGGTTGACAACCCTCAGAAAACACAATCCTGTATTCTTGTCATTATTAGAAGGCCAAAGTCCTATTTTGGTTCCCCACTTATGCTCAGTGTTCCAAATTGGTCCCCCAGTTATTTTTCGTTCCATATTGGTCCCCTAGTTATGCAAAACTTGACAAAGTTGGTCCCTCTAACAGTTTTCATCCATTTTTCCGTTAAATAAAAGACAAAATTGATTTTTAACTCCTAAAAGTTTAAATTTTTTGCATCAAGGACCATTTTCTCTATAATTGAACCAAAATGTAAGAAAGAATAAATAATTTGGGGGTTTTAGTATTTCACACCAAAACTTAATCTCTCTCTCTCAATCAGATCCTTCTGCATTCTTCTTACACCCAAATTGAAAACAAAACGCAACACCATCATCATCTCCGTCTTCTTCAATATAACCCCATCGTCGTCATCATCTTCTTCTTCTATCCATTGTCGCCGCCACCACCACCTTCTTCTTCTACCCACAACCGCTGCAGCTAGCCGCCACCACCGCTGCCGCCACCACCGACGATGTCGTCAGGCCTCCGATCGAGCGTCGGAATGAGCTCCGCCGCCGGCGTGCCGTCCAAGATGAGGTCGCCGTTCGACCACTCATCGAGCATGCCGTAATCGGAAGGTGACTTGTGGCAGTGGCGCGTGAAGATGACAGGGATGGAGGCGAGTCGGCAGAGGCGGATTGTAGTGGAGAGATTGGGGAGGATGGGATTGGCCATGGAAGAGAAGTGGTTTTCCATGTCGATGACTAGGAGGACACATGATTTAGGGTCTGGATTTCTCTTTCTGATTTCGTATTTGTTGTATGAAGATGATTTTCGAAGAGAAGACGCCATTGCCGAAGGAATTTTTAGATTTTGCTTTGGTATGCACTATGCAATAGTGATTGCTGAAGAAAAGTAGAGTATGATAATTCTGCATCAGTTTTTGTTCAGTAGATTGAGAGGGTTTATAGAAAAAGAAGATGATGATGACGATGGGGGTTAGATTGAAGAAGACGGAGATGGTGATGGTGTTGCGTTTTGTTTTCATTTGGGTGTAAGAAGAATGGAGAAGGATCTGATTGAGAGAGAGAGAGATTAAGTTTTGGTGTGAAATACTAAAACCCCCAAATTATTTATTCTTTCTTACATTTTGGTTCAATTATAGAGAAAAGGGTCATTGATGCAAAAAATTTAAACTTTTAGGAGTTAAAAATCAATTTTGTCTTTTTATTTAACGGAAAAATTGATGGAAACCGTTAGAGGGACCAACTTTGTCAAGTTTTGCATAACTGGGGAACCAATATGGAACGAAAAATAACTGGGGGACCAATTTGAAACACTGAGCATAACTAGAGAACCAAAATAGGACTTTGACCTTATTAGAATATCTCGCTTCAATCTTGATGCGAATGTCATACACTACAAACACCTAGTTACTCTCATCCACACTTAACATTTTTCTCCTATAAATACATGCACAAAAATCCTAACAATGTTATGCTTCTTAATTACCTCACTCCCTAGTCCCTACTATCACTTTTCCATCCCCTTCTAATTAGGGGTAATTCTATAGAAAAATAAATAGTTTAAGTTATCTTATTTTCAACCATTAGATTTAACTTTTATAGCCTTGAAATTTGTGTAATATTTTTTTAATTTATAAAATACATATCTCAAGACAAAAAATTAAATCCAAGGGTTAAAAGCTAAATAACTTTAAGCTATCTAACTTTTTAAAATGTTACTCCTAACTTAAATATCTAAGTATATTCACGAAGTCACCCCTATATATATTTCTTGCGAGGTTTTACTCAAATCATCATTCACTGTTAAGTCTGTCAGCAAGAAATAACATTCCCCCATGACTACATGTATCCGCTCTCACCACCCTGTGGTCCACTTACGAAACAGACACTTTATTTTGAGGGTATATCACTCTCTTGGACAAGGACCATATATTTATAAATTTTAAAACATAAAATCATTTTTTTATAATTTTAACATGATAAGCTGAAAAAAATAAGGATACATATAACATATATTATAAAAATATGCCGTAATATTTACAATTTTCATCAAAATTTATAAAATTTTAATTATTTATATATATAAATATATACCGTGTTGTGTCGTATAATTTTAAAAATTTGACGTATTAGTATGTTTATATCCATATCGTGTGATCATGCTTCATAACATTTCAACTACCTGCGTATACTGGATGCACTATTTTGAGTTATATGCTCATATATGGTATTTTCTGTGATATGATATGTTCATATATTGTATCTTTCGTTACAACTACCTGATGTGTACAATTTTGGTACGACTAAAATACATTAAACATATCCATTTTCTAACTCACTTATCTCTTGTTAAAATTCAAAGGCTACAATGTTTTCAACAAAAACCAATCTACTCTTACAGAGCAGCAAAACAACCCGACGAGTTCGAACCAATCGGCCCCGGCCTCACCCTCTACGGAGACAACACTCCGTCCTCTTCAACTAAGGAGTACGAAATTGTCCCTGCCATGGACTCTGTTGCATATTCTTAAAACAAAAATACTTGACTCCAACGTTATATTTACTACATTATCCATTTGATCATCAGGTAAAACAGAATTTTCATGAGCTAAAATAACTATGACTGGAAACAAATAATGAAACAATAATCCCCCAAATCATATATTTTGGGTAAAATCCTAAGGTGTTCAAGCATTTTAGTCAATTTCTTGCACAAAATTAAAACCTTAAAGTTGTTATTGTCTATAACTCGAGTTTTCTTTCTTACAAAAATATAAAACAAAAAATGTACATTTTAAATCTAATAATATATACTAAAATATATAAACTTATCCGAAATTTATCCACGGTGTAAAAATCAGCTTAAAATTTAAATTGTGACAAAAACTTCCAATCTGTATGTATGAGTGAGTGACCAACAGAATATACTAAGAAGTTTATCTAATGACGTCTCCAATTCTAGTTTGAGAGCTGAATCACTTTATGAACAGAATTGGGACATTTAAAACACCATCTATCAAAAGCAAACTTTCCATAACTATAAGATCTCAACTTGCTTGTTGCACGAAGCATTCAAATACAATCACTTGTCTAAAATATTCATGTGAACTCTAATTCTTAGAAAAGAGTAATTTAACCTTGAACTGTGAGATATAAATAAGCTGCTTCAATGGCTGATAATTCAATCACAAGAAAATGAAGAAAGCATACATGGATTCATTCTTTCCGACTCTATGATGACCTAATAAGGTTTCGGGCAGCATCAGAAGTCAATTCTTCGTAGACCTGTGCACAAGAAAAATGATTTAAGTATAAGGACAATAAATGTATATATTCTATATTAATTGCAAAAAGAAAAAAGCAATCAATTAAAAATACTTTCCTAGCTAATTGAAAACAAATCTTCAAGAACAACATAATCAAAGTTAACATAATCAAAATTATCAAGATCGTGATGGCTAGCCCTTGACCCATCGAAAGGTGAACTTCGACAAAGTTAGAGATTACTTGTTGGCTATCGGCCAATGGAAACTCAAATTTGAATAAATGCCGGAAGATCGAGATCTAACTAAAAGGTCGGAAGGGACACAATAAATAAAATCAAAAGATTGGATCAAAGATTGTAAAATCCTATCAAATTAAATATAGTTATTATATTTTTACTATCACATGAAACAACCTATTTCTATTACATATACAAATCGAGGTTAAAAAACAAATCTTACATATTTCATATTTGCAATTAATTTTGGTTTTTCATAATATTGAGAAATAGACAAATATACAATAAATAACTAAAATCAATTATATTTACTTTCTTGGAATGGTTTAATAATTAAAATATTAAATGATATATACATAAGAGATACATATAAGACTTCAAAGATGAAAAGTACGGAACCCATTAACACATGCCTTCATCATTAGTTCAGAACCTATGCATATATTTTAGACTCTAATGATCTAATTTAATGGCGACCAAAACTAGATTATTACGGAATTAAGTCAATGGACGAATCTACAAGTCAACTCAATAGAAAGGTTATACTACAGAGCTTGCAATCTTTGAATTCAGAGCATTGGTGTGAATGAACAAACCAAAAGGAAAAGTCAAAGTGAAAATTCTAACAAAATAGCGGAGAAGTAGATTGATGAAATAAACAGAAGCATAAGTGAAAATGGATGAACATGGACAGAAGCATGAGAGAAGATGAAAATGGACAAAAGCTGAACAAACCAGGAGAACGATGCTCTGTTTTTGAACTCAGAAGATCAGAAGAATCAAGACTGAACAGACGAAGAAGAAAAGCACCAAATTCTCAACTCCTAAATGGGTTTTCGACAAAAAAAAAAAAAAAGAAAAATTGAAAAAATATTTAAAAGAAAAACTTCAGCCTGGATTGCAACAGATTGTTTGAATCAACCCTAGGTTGAGGATGGCGATCTCAGTTTGATCTTAGACAATGGCAATCCTCAGCATGATCTGACCCAGAAACACCCTACGAGATTGCAATCTTGGCCGATTTTCTGATTTTAAGATTCACGATCACGATTTTGATTACCATGATCATGAGGGAAACCTTCCACACCCCCCTCCCCCAAATTCATCTAAGAACTTTGTTAAGGGGATTATAATTTATTACCATTCTAGGGGCTCCACGTTCTCTTTCAGCCTGATTAGACACATAAAAAGCAGAACAACTCTAAGGTGATTTACTAGCTCTACTTAAACCTCTATCTAATAATTCTTGAATTTCCTTTTTACAATACTCTAAAGTTTCTTGATTCATTTGAATAGGACAAGTCTTAGTAGGAATTTTCTTTTCATCAAAACCTTCTTCATCGGTAAAGTTACTATATGTTTCTTTCTATCCCAAAAAGCATTAGGGTGTTCAGCACAAAATTCTTTTTCAAACTTTTTAAGTAGATTACTAACACGCTCAGCAATTATTGGGGTCTCTAATTGTTCTTCTATACGCTTATAATGTATTTCTCTATTAAGCAAGTTAATATGTTTTTTCTTAGACTCTATACAAACATCTTTAAGCATTCTAATTTCTTTCATCCTAATTGTACTAACAAATTTAAAAGAAATTTCTTTACCAGAGACTTTTGTTCTCAAACCTATATGATCAACAGAAAAGGGATAAATTAAAGCTAGAAAAGGAGTACCCAAAATTATAGGTTAAGAAATAAATTTTACTAAAACAAAAGGGGTTTTAAAACAAATTTTATCATTACGAATTTTTACAGAAGATATTTTATATTGAATATTTAAACGAGCACCGTTAGCACCCGATAAACGTTCAAGTTTTTTCATAATACTGGGTTGGAATTAAACATTCCCTAATACAATTAGAATCAGCATCAGAGTCAATTAAAGCAATAATATCTAAATGGAACTCATTTCTAATACTTAAATGTAATTTACATTTCCATTTTTGTACTGGAATTTAATTAATAATATGCAAATAACTATTTTCTGGATCTTCATTTATGTCAAACTCACCATCTACAACTACTTCTTTACCTTTAGTGTTAATAAATTGTAAACTTTGCAAATTTAAAACATCTAACTCTAAAGTATTATTCTTCTCTTTTAGCCAATTAATTTCTTGCTTTATATTCCTAATTTCTTCTTGTAAATCACTAACAGTTACATTAGGTTTTTCAACCCTAAATCTACCCATTATTTCTTTAAAATTGTAAGGCTTCACTTCACTAGTTTCTATTCTATGCTCTTCATGATCAATTAAATTTGTTAATTTTGACACATACTGGGCTTTAGTATCTGGGTCTTCTATCTTATCAAACATCTATAAAAGCTTGAAACTTATCTCTACTAATAACATTTACATGCTTTGTACATGCAAAGCAATCACATAAACCAATACCCAAACAAGTGTTATCATCAACAAAAGATATAGAAGAAGACTCTATAACAATAATATCATTATCATCATCAACAGATTCATCAATAGATTCATCAGAGGAAACATAATCTTCAACAAGCAAAACACTTTTCAATCCTTCTTTATATTTATCATCTATATCTAACAAATTAATTTTCTTTAAAACTTTACAATTTTCACAAGTATTAGTGAAACAATTGCCTACTGAAAGTACTTCAACACATACTAGTTTCTTATGAATTTGCATGAAAGCCTTGCAGAATCTCTCTGCTTCTTCAGCACCCACCTGTTGGAAAAATTAAAATCAAAGAGCCAAGAGTCACCTTCAGTTCATGCTGTTTTTGATAAGATGCTACACTTACTGACAACAAATAATATTAAACTACCGAGGAATTCAAACGACTACTAGAGCCAATATTTATTGTCAAAAAACAATATGGGATAGCAACATTTCTTTATGCTTTATTTGATGAAACAGATATTTGAAGAATGTTAACATCATCAGGAAAATGACAAAAATCTTTAGGAGCATAAAAAAAATAACAATTCAAATATTCATTCCCCCCTCCCCCCACACCCAAAAGAACAAAATGTATGTATGTATGTTATCTGTAAGTGTTTCTAACTGTTTAAGTTTCAACTATAGCCGTCACAAACACATTTATGAAGATCATATGCTTATAATTTATTTGTTTATCAGAACAAAGATATGTTGATGAAAATATATCACAGGAAACTAGTTTATTAGGTTGCAGTTGACAACAGAGGTAGCTAGAGGCTTGGATTGATACCGATTATTATTTTACAACTCATCAAGAAATCAACCCATCCAATCACTTTTTTTATTGGATGGGAATGAATATAGAAATACTAAATCTTTCCATAGCGAATCGGAATTTTTAACTATCATAGCTCTACCGTATCTTTTATTTAATTTCTTCTGCAATAATCACAAACACTTTTTGAATTATGCATCCACTAATCAAAATTCAATGCGTAATTTTAGAGCAGAGACCTGCAAATCCTCGTGTAACCAGTTCAAATCTGGTTCCTGGCACACGATTAAATGCAAGGTCTCAATTAAACCCACTAGCAACTATGGGGGACAAGGGTAAAGAAGTTAACTTTTCCTGTAAAAATAATAACACAGAATTTGTCATAGTATCAACCATAGAAATGATACATAACAGATATTAATGTGATCAACTACAGAGATTTGAGATCAAAGTCTTTTTCATTGTTATTATTAATTTCAATCAAAACAGGGCTGCAATGTTAACAACTAAGACAGTTTTAAAAAACAAATGCCACAGTATCTTTTTCTATATAGTTAAAAGTATGTCAAATGGATGCCAAATATGATTCAAAATGCCCATTACGGATGAAATTCAGCTTACCTTCCTCTCAGCTACTGACTTTAGCTTACTCCAAAAAGCATCTGTTGATATGAATTCACAAAAGCATTAAGTTCTAAAGTTCAATGAACTTTATAACAGCAAAAATTGGTCAAAACAAAATTTAGGATATCCTATAATATTTGAATGTTACTAACATAAGAAAGAAAATTGGACATCAGTACATCTGACGACTGCTATCTTGACAAAGCCCATGGACTATAAGGTTGAAACTTCATTTTGGCAACAGTAATCAATATGATTAATACGACATGTTGCAAATTTGCATATCCCGAAACTTATTAATCTTGATGTTTAAGAGAGGAAATATCGTTCAGAAACAGTAGCCCACAATTTTTCAGTGCTTATTCACTCTTATGTTTCCTGAGCAATAAGGTCATATTTATGAGTTCATCATGGTCTCTGTAATGGCCGTTTTAGGGGCATCTGCCTCATGGGTACCCAAGGAGGTAGGGCAGCTTCTATTATTTTTTATCCATCATTGTCATTTCATAATTTCCTGTTAAGGAGTATATCTTCTCTTTTTAGTCTGAAAATCACTTTTGTTTTTTAATAAAAAAGCACAAGAAACAAATTTTAGAATACATTTACTAAAATTGCAAGTTAATAATGATCTTTGAAGTACTACATTTAGAATTTTAGTAAATTAAAATGCACTAGTAGTACACATTACAGAGACTAAATTAGTCCAACGGTTGAGTTATACTACCATGTTGATCAATTCCTTGAACCTCAATCTCCCTGTCCCTGTTGTCCCATGCATCTTGCCAATCCTTCAGCTGTTGCATAAAGTTTGTATTCTAGAATTAAATATATACTTAAGAAACAGCATTTATAATAGTTTCAGCACAACTACCTCATCATGTGCAGATCTAGAAGTTGATTGTCTGGATCCTGATTCTGCCTGAAATTTTACTTTTTCCATTAAGACACATATATGATTAATGCCTTATTAGGTCTGTGTCCTAATAAGGCATTAAGACACACTTATATCATGATGCCTTATTAGGTCTGTGTCCATACTTATATGATATATCTCATAAAATTTGTGAAATCAAATAAATGCAATGGTGACCGAATCAGTTAACTGCAAACATAGATGAATGATGGTCAAATAGGTCATTTATACTATCATAAGTGAAGCACTCAACAAACCAAAAGCAAATATAAATATGAAACACCAGACCTCATTGACAAAAATACTCAAACTACAAAACCTATCTAACAAAATCACTGCCCTTCCGGATCAGGAAGCTAGCATGATCTAATAATAACCTTTAAAAAGGATACTGTCATACCCATTTATAACCATGAAGTCGTGCCTAATGGACCATATAAGTGTCCCATTCAAAGTATCTATTGAAATCAGATTATAAATCTTGCAGAATTCAGATTATTACGACAAAGAACTGAAAGAACTAAGACTTGCCTAAAACATGGAATGCAGTTATTTCAGATCATCTAGCTATAGGCCAACAAATAAACTTAGCCTCAAATTTTAAAATGCATGATTAGACGTGACTGGTTGCCAACTGTCTGAACAATCCTAGCATTTCCTAACCATCAACCCCAATGGATTAATTTGATACAAATTGTAATTTTTCAACAAGTTTAACCGACAAAATAAATTTCAAATCATGCAGTCAGAATAAAGGTAAGTAGGGGTTGTTTGTATTTGAATAAATCATTCACATTTCTTAATGAACTAAAAATGTGGAAAAATATCAAAGAATTACTGATATCAAGCCATTTGACTTGCTAAACATCTAACTTGGATGCTTAGTTAAACTTAAACCAAATTATGTCATGCTAATATTTTGTTCCCTCGATTAACGCAAAGCTGAATTTCCCCACAACTAGTGGACGTATCCTTATCAACTCTGCCCAATTCATGCTTGGACCTCCTCTCCAAATCTCCTACTTGAATACTGCCGAGGCACTTTAGTGTTCAAGTGATACATTACCAGAAAAAAGAAAAAGAAAAATCTGATAAACTTTATTCTCACCTGATCAAATGATGCCACCATATAACTTTAAGTAAACGTTATTTTTTCCGTTAGAGTTATTGATGCTAACATTCTCACATTCACTTCTATAATCCACAACCCTTATTTCCCTGTTTACACACAATGAATTGAAAACCCCTCTCCCCCGCCCCCCCAAAAGAAAAACACCGAATATACATAATACGAAAGTTCAGAATTGTGATAACATCAAAAAAATACCGAACAATTTGAAGCCAAACGTTTCAATGATTTAAAAGAAATATACAGGAACCCCCAACAAATTAAAAAAAAAAAAAGGAAATAAACGATGAGAAATTCTCTTGACCTACCTCAGATTCCCACCAGATCAAATACAATTCGTGACAAACAAATGGGTCAAATAAACTCTCTCAACTAAACTAGAAGCCAATGAGTATTACGAAACAAGAGCGAAGGGGTAATGCAAACTATGAAAATCGCCGTATAGATAATTATTCAAACTTTACCTACTATCGAAATGAGATGAGAGCGCCGTATAACATAGATCAAATATCAAGTCGAACCCATAGAACTATAAACCCTAAACGCGGAGAAAGAGAGAGAGAGAGAGAGAGACGCACACAGTAATCGCGAGAACGGACAACGGGAAAGACTTCAAGAATCCGTCGAAATTCTGATTCATCCATGGATGATAGTGACAATGCAATGCGGCTTCAGCAAGTGATGATGATACTGCCTCGTTCGAAGCAAAGAGGCAAAGAGAAGATGACTGTTGTTGATTGACTTCAACAAATTACGTATAAAAAAGGTTTATGAGCGGTGGCAAAATGGAAAACCGCCTTCGTTCTTCTAGAAATAAATGCGGATGAGAGTTACCTTTAAGGAGGTATTTGATTATAATTGGCATTAACTAGGAACTAGTGTCATGGCCGTTCCAAAAAGACTCGAGCTATATATAATTATACTCATGGAGGAACAACGAAAAGAGAAAAAAAAATTAAACATAAAGGTGAATCAATAAAAAGTATAAATATTAATGACCAACATAAAAAGATGTCTTAAAAGTTGTGTCAAATGAATTACATCCAAATACAACAAAATATAATGTTCTACAAAAAAATAAATGAACTAATATTTGAAACAAAACCTCGCGATAAATAACATTTGTGGTCATGTCACCTCGAGGATAGTCATTATGACATATCAAAATCTTCAAACCTGCTCTAGATCGAACTTTGGACATTGCAACATATAATTGATCATGGGTAAATACAGGACGACGAAGATAAAGACCAACGTTAGGTAATGACTGGCCCTGGATGTATTGGGAAAGGTTAAGCTTAGAACCTCTATCGAAAGATTGGTGACAGGTGTATAGAGAGAAATATTGATGATGGAAGGATTGTCTCTCTATCGAAAGACCCGAGCATTTTACAATGCTTTCAGTAAACGAATGAAATGATGGTAGAATGAAGAAATGATTGGAATAGCGATATCAGGGAACAAACCCCTCTAGTTTGTTACCCGAGAATATGGATGGGGCATAACATATTTCCTACCATTCAGTCACACAATAACAAATCCATCGATGCCCGATGATGCCCCATAACTTGCCCATTGATGCCCGGGAGTTGCCCATGACTTGCCCATTGATGCTTGGGAGTTGGCCGGCCTAGGAGATGCCCCATGACTTGATCGGGAGATGCCCATGACTTGGCCGGGAGTTGCACATGACTTGGGCGAGAGAAACCCGATGATGTCCCATGACTTGCCCATTGATCCCCCAAGGAGTTGCCCATGACTTGCCCATTGGTGCCCGAGAGTTGCCCAGAACTTGGCCGGTAAAAGCCCCATGACTTGCACGGGAGTTGCCCATGACTTGGCCAGGAGCTGTCCGATGATGCCCCATGACTTGCCCATTGATGCCCCCGGGAGTTGCCCATGATTTGCCCATTGATGCCCGGGAGTTGCCCAGGACTTGGTCGCCCCGAGAGTTGCCTAGGACTTGGCCGACAAAAGCCCCATGACTTGGCCGAGAGGATCTCGATGATGCCTCATGACTGGCCTGGGAGTTGCCCCTAGGAATGCCCCGAGGCATGCGCTCGGGCGCATGGGGCATTTGCGTGAGGCAAGTGCTCGAGCGCATTGGGCATGGGACATGGGCTCGAGGCGAGTGCATGGGGCATGCGCTCGAGCGCATTGGGCATGCCCTCGAGGCATGCGCTTCAGGGCACGGGCATAGGGCATGCGCTGGAGCGCATCGGACATGCGCTCGAGCGCATCGAGCATGGGGCTTGTGCTCGAGCGAATGGGGCATGCGCTGCGCTCGAGCGCATTGGGCATGCACGCTCTAGGGCACAAGCATGGGGCATACACTCGAGCGCATCGGGCACGCGCTCGAGGCGAGCGGATGGGGTATGCACTCGAGCGCATTGGGCATGCACTCGAGGCATGCACTTGAGGGCACAGGGCATGGGCTCTAGGGCACGGGGCATGCGCTCTAGGCCACGTGCATGGGGCATGCGCTCGAGGCATGTGCTCGAGCGCATGGGGCATGGGCTCGAAGCGAGTGCATGGGGCATGCGCTCAAGCGCATGGACATGCTCTAGAGGCATGTGCTCTAGAGCATTGGGCATGCACTTGAGGCATACGCTCGAGGGCACGGGGCATGGGCTCTAGGGCACGGGCTCAGTGCATGAGCGCTAGAGCACGGGCATGGGGCATGCGCTCAAGGCATGCCATCGAGCGCATAGGGTATGTGCTCGAGGCATGCGCTCGAGCGCATCAGGCATGCACTCGAGACATGCGCTAGAGCGCATCGGGCATGCGCTCGAGCGCATCGGGCATGCGCTCGAGCGCATCGGGCATGCGCTCGAACGCATCGGGCATGGGCTCGAGGCGAGTGGATGGGGCTTGCGCTCGAGCGGATGGGGCATGCGCTCGAGGGCACAGGGCATGGGCTCTAGGGCACAGGCTTTAGGGCACGGGCATGGGCATGCGCTCTAGGGCACGTGCATGGGGCTTGCGCTCAAGGCGAGTGCATGGGGCATGCGCTCGAGCATATGGGGCATGCGCTCAAGTGCATTGGGCATGTTTTTCGAGGCATGCGCTCGAGCGCATTGGGCATGCACTCGAGGTATACGCTCGAGGGCACGAGGCATGGGCTCTAAGGCACGGGCACGGGGCATGCGCTCTAGGGCTTGGGCATGGGGCATGCGCTCGAGGCATTCGGTCGAGCCCATGGGGCATGCACTCGAGGCATGTGCTCTAGGGCACGGGACATGGGTTCTAGGGCACGGGCACGGGGCATGCGCTCGTAAACCCTAAACTCCAAATCCTAAACCCCTAAACCCTAAACACTAAACCGTAAACCCTAATCCTTAAACCCTAAATCCTAAAACAATTATATAGAGTTCTAATTATTATTAAGACATTAATTCATGCCTTTGTAGCATATATTAGTAAATGTACATGATTTCATCATTTATTAATTCTAGGAATTTCATATTTAGTTCAATAACATTACATGCACAATACTTTTTAACTCAAGTGAAGTTCAATATTACACATTTTCTTTTTAGGGTAAATTATACTTTGGTACCCTATGGTTTGAAACCCGACACTTTGGTACCCTTTGGTGCTATTTTGTAATTTTAACCATAACAAATTTTGCAAAAATTACATATAGACCCCAAAAAAATTTCAAAAAATTACAAATAGGTCCCTGGATACATATTATCTAGGGACTAAAATGAAAACTTTAAAAATTTTTTGGGAAAAGAAAACAATAATTGACCTACCACCATTTTATGACCATATACTTAAAGTTGGGAAAAACATAGA